>PVJX010014069.1:0-45798 GCA_004027295.1 Dolichotis patagonum
TCTACTTATCTCTTGTTTAATTTGAATTAATATTTCAGTTTTGGTCCCGCTTACGAGGTCCTGAAGATATCTCTTTATGTCCGCTAATGCTGTGTTTGATGTTGCATTTTTGCTGCCCTCAATCTCTTTTGTATTTACCTCTCCTGGATCAATGTTCTCAGGGTTGGGGGCTGGGAGTGTTTTCTTATTTCTCCCTTTCCTCATGTTTTTGGTTCCTTCCATACAAGTGTACAGTGTAATTCCCAGACCCTTTTATTGTTGTTTAAGGCTCCTCTAGAGCCTTCAATAGGTTATCAGAGATTAGAGTTCACCCACAGGCAGTGTGCGCTAGCTCTTCCCTTCTGGGCCAGTCAACATTTGCAGGCCTTCACTGTGTCAGTGTGCACTGATCTCAGGGGCGCGGCTTAGTCCAAGCAGATTCCACTAATCCCCTCGGCGAGGGGAACAACCAGCTGAAGCCACTTCCTTATGGAGTTAGGGCTGTCCTGCCCAAATCCAACATGTCGTCCAGTCGGTTTCCCCTTTCCCGTGGGAGGGCCTTATTCCCATCACTCACCGCATCCACGAGAACTGCTGGGCTCCCTGACCTCCGACTTCACCGCGTCTGTGGTGGGAATTCACGGTGCCTCTGGGTGGGTCACATGCAGGGCTGGTCCGGGCAAGCTGCACGCAGGGCTGTTCAGCTCCGAGCTCCAGCGGCTCAAGCCAGTCGCTTCGGCGCGGATCACTTGTTCAGGTCGGGCAGGAATTCAGGCGGCTCGAGGAGGGTGCCGTGCTCGTGCTCGCTGATCTTATCTTCACTAATAGTAGCCCCAGGACCTCATATTCGAGCGGTCTTTTGCACTTTAGTTTCTGTGTTGTGAGAGTCTATCTTTCTCTGTTTGGGTCTCTCCAGGGTGTTTTATTCTGGCATTTGAGCTGTCTCTCTCAGAGAGGGTCTCTCTCCTGCTACCTACCAGTCCACCATCTTGTCTTCTATCTATTTATTTTTGACACAGGGTCTTTTTTTTTTTGGTACCGGGGATCGAACTCACGACCTCGCGCTTGCCAGGCAGGCGCTTAAGCCACTGAGCTAAATCCCCGGTCCTTGACACAGGGTCTTGCTATGCAGTTCAAGCTGCCTTGAACTCACTGAAGCCCAGGCTGGTCTAGAACTTGCAAGGATCCTCCTGCCTCAGCTTCCCAAGTGCTGAGATTCAGGCATGCACCACCATGCCTGGCTAAGACTCTTTTAAAATGCGCAATCTGGTGATTTTTAGTACATTCACAGAATACTTCAACCACTACTTCTGGCAGAATATTTTTGTCACTCCAAAAAGAAAATATTCATTAACACTTACTCTATTTACCCTTTCACAGCTCTAACAACCATGAATCTACTTTTTGTCTCTATGGATTCGTCTGTTGTAAAGATTTCACATAAGTAGAAACATTCATTGTATGATTTTTTCTGCTTGCTCTATCCACTAAGCAAGATTTGTTGGGGTTATAGCATGTATCAGAACTTTACTCCTAATTATGGCCAACTCACAGTCCATGGCGTGGCTATATGACATTTTATCCACTCATCCATTGATGGACATTTGGGTTGCTCCACTTTGTGCCTACTATGAATAATGTTTCTTGAGCATACATTTTTTTTGAAGGAGTGGTAGGGATCGGACCCAGGACCCAAGCATTTCACTGTACCACCGAGCTTTAGCTCCACAATGAACATATGTAAAGATGCTTTTGTGTGAAGAGCTGTTTTCATTTCTCTCGATCGTACACCTAGGAGTGGGGTAGCTGTTGTCCGATAGCTATACATGGTGATGCATTTACGCTAAGCCCTTTTTATGTACACTGTAGGACTTCTGCTTGGGCATAGAACTTGGAAAAGCCCATTTTGCCACCTACAGGATCATGGGATCCAGTCCCTCTCCTCCCAGCAATCCTTTCCTCCTCGCTTCCCTGCCTTGAGAGGCTAATAGTTTCAACTCCAAGATGCCATCAGCTGGGCATGGTAGTGCACACCTGTAATCCCAGCACTTGAGAGGCTGAGGCAGAAGAATTGCAGCAAGTTTGAAGCTAGCCTGGGCTACACAGTGAGTTCAAGGCCAGCCAAGACTACAGAGCAAGACCCTAGACCCTGTCTCAAAAATAAAAGAAAAAAGATACCATCAACGTAGTAACAGTTCAGAAGGAAAAGTAATGGAAGGAAGGTTTCTTTCCACATTGACTGTAAAACACCTTCTGATTGAAAAATATTAAATTATTTGTGCATTGTGGGGAGGGAATATTGCATTCTGGATCTGGGAAATTATACACAACCTTATTTAAAGATTGCTATCAGAGTATAATCCAGCAGTTTTGCAAAGGAGGAAGAGGCAGTGGCTATAGGCAAACCCTTACTGATGGGGCCTGCCAGGTTGAAAGCCCCAGAAAGACAAAAGTGGCATGACCTCCAGGGACACCCAGTGGACAAAGAAGTTATCCCAGGCTACATCAGACTAAAGGCTAAGTAAGCACCCACTGCGTAGTTCTTCATAAAGCTCATCACAGCACTCATTTTATGGTACAAGTACATATAAAATTGTTTTCTAGTGCTCATCTTTGTTCTCCTTTTGCCACGCAGAGAACTCCAGTGAGGAGGCACGCACCTTCCTTCCAGTTTTTCACTGTTTCTTTCCAGTATGTCGCTATGTGCTTCCGTGCTGAGAGGAGCTATGGTTCAATGGGCCGGAAAAGCCAGGTAATCTCCCTGAGCCCCTGTTCCTTCACCGTCAAGTGAGAACAGCAATGATAACAACAGTAATAAAACCTACCTGTTGGTGAGGTGCAGAGGATCACGATACAAACCGTCAGCACTAAAGAAATGCAGCGGGTGCCACTCTGTGTTACAGAAAGTACTGCCAGCATCCACATTATCTCAGGAAAAAGAGTGAAGGAGAATGTTTTCAAAATTCTTCCGATTCCAGCTAATTGTGATGAATTAAGGCTGAGTCACCAACCTTCACGGTACGTTCCTTGCTGGTGCCTGGAAATCTGATGATTTGAATGTTGTGTACAATAACCACTAGGAGGCGCACTGTCACCACTCGAAAGCCTGGGTCCTTTTCCCCCAGTTTCCTACCAGTGCATTTTCCCACCCCAAAATGATGAGTGCGCGCACATCTAAGCAGCAGGAAAGTTTTCAGGCAGAGGAAAACCCAAGGTCACATTTCCTTTCTTATCTTCTTGTCTTCCCTATTTTAACTGGTTTCAGCTGTTCTCTAGTTCACCAACAGGGCCCAGCTATACTCACTCACCTAGAAATTCCAAGGAAGAATCTTTTATTAATTCCTTTGTAGACTGTGCACAACTGATATTTGTTGTTTCAAAGATGACCAAGACCGCTGTGGGGAACTCTGCCTTGTGGACTTTATCCCCTTGCTTTGGCCCAACTCAGAGTAACTACCAAGATTAGAAGCAATATTTCCTGCATGTCTTGCTCAGTCTACCAATCTACCAAGTAAGTACTTGTCTTACTTCTTAATTGATATATTTAAGACAACTGGCTTATATTTAAGAGCATTTAAGTTGGTGATTAACATAATTCCTTTAAAAACAAAACTTTTCATTTGAGGAGTTGGAGTATATGTCAGACTTTCTTGATCTACTGACGCTTTTAGCCATGTTCCTGTTTTGCTTTTCAGATTTAGAAGGTTCAGCATGTCTCCTCTTCTTGCTGCTAAGATTTCTAGAGATTTCCGTATGAATAAGAGTCAATGGCGGAGATATAGCTCAGTGTTACAGCACTGTCACACAAGCACGAAGTCCTGAGTTCAATTCCTGGTTTAAAAAATCATGTAGGAGATTGTTTTAAAACACAGGTTCTACCTCTTCTCATCTAACAGGATGGCTATTTTTATGATTAATTAAGTTTACTGATACAGTTTTGATATACGTAATGATCACATCCATCATATGAAATGTGTACCTGTATATATCTTGATTCTTCTTTTCCCCCTTTCCCCTACCCTTCCTTCTCTCTCCCCCTTCCTACTTATAAAAGCTTTGTTTCCACTTTATCTTTTTTTCTCATTTCCTCTTCCCTTCCTTCCTTTTCCCCTCCCCCTACCTCGAGCCCCTTCCTATTTGAATGTTTTCTTCCTATTTCACAATATATATTATACCTTCTGGTCCTTATTTACACTTCCAGTTTCTCACACCAGAGAAACAATGTGATATTTACACATATGCCTATCAAAGGATGGCTATTACTTTAAGAGGGAAGATGACAAAAGTGGGGGAGGACTTGGAGAAACTGCAACTCTTGTGCATTCCTGATGGGAATGTAAAATGGTGCAGCCACTGAGGAAGAGAATGTGGTAGTTGCTCAAAAAATTAAATGCAGGAATACTGTATGAACCAGCCATTCTACTTGTAAGTATATTGTGTAAAAAGAATTGACAACAGGGACTTAAATAAATATTTGTACAACCATATTCATAGTAGTATTATTCATAATAGCCAAAAGGTAGAAACAATCTAAGATATCAATGAATAAATGGATAAACAAAAATGTAGAATTTGTATACAGTGGAATATTATTCAGCCTTAAAATGTAATGAATACATGCTACAACCTAGATAAACTTTGAAAACATTATGCTTAATGAATTAAGATAGACACAAAAGGACAATTACACAATTCTACTTTTTTGAGGTACCTGGAATAAGCAAAGTCATAAATAATAAAAATGGAAGAGCAATTACCAAGAGCTTGGGCGAGAGGGCAATGAGGAAGCATTGTTTAGTGGGAATAGTACTTTCAGTTTGGAAAGATGAAAATTTTCTGAAAATGTATGGTGCTGATGGTTGTGCAACAATGTGTGAGTGTAGCGTCCTCTCATAATAGTATAAATGGTGACCTTAGCACCATCCATAGTTTGATGTAGCCCAGAGTAACTTCTCTCTCCACTGGGTGTCCCTGGAGGCCATGCCACTTCTGAGTGGACAAAACTTCCTGAGGCCCTCAGTAATTGGCATTTACAAAGCATGCTCACATTCATTCCTATTTAATCCATAGCATGGTTTGTTAATTATGCATGAGAAATGCATGTCACTCTTTTTTTTTTTTTTTGGTACCGGGGATCGAACTCACGACCTCATGCTTGCCAGGCAGGCGCTTAAGCCACTGAGCTAAATCCGCGGCCCATGTCACTCTTTGTTACACTGTATCTTTCTCATCACTTATCCTTTGAGTGCTGTCTTTGTTTTGCTTTTCTGTAGTATTTCTGATACTTATTCTAGTCTTATGATAAAATATATGTATAATCCACTCATTTGCAGTTAAGCACCCTTAACCATAACTGCTCAGGATGAAACAATGACTTAGACTTAAGCAGAAAGCATAATGCTGGCTAGGCAGGAGCTGGTGCTACAGTGTTTGTTTCCCAAGGTTATCATCAAAGAATTTCTAGAAGTGAAATATCTCATGAATGTGTGTTTTCACAGAACCATGCTTCTGTTTAGGCTGCTTGGCAGGTGGAAATCACGTGAGATTTTTATTGTTGGGGCTTCCTTTTACAGAAAGCTGAAATGTCAGGTAGTTTTTGAAGAGTCGTGAATAGCTGTTCAGTTTGGGCAGACCACACCTCATCTTTTCAGGTTGATGTTCCTGTTGGCAGTCAGGCAGGTTTCACTGATCAGACCTAAATACTCGTGATTTTGTTGGTTTGCATTGCAACTGCAAAGATTTTTTTGGATATATATTTCCCAGTTGTGATCATTAGTGGCTGGAAGAAAGTGAAAATGTATTCGAATTTAACAAGTATCTACTTTTAATAGGAACTGAGTCTCAGCATTCGTAAAAGAAGGATCTCCGGGACAGGCTGAACTGTTTGTAGGAGTCGCTGCAAGATGAAAATGAAGAGTTCTTGTTAAAAAATTGCTCAGAATTTTACAATCAGGCACGGAGACACACACCTGTAATTCCAGCATTCCAGGAGGCTGAGGCAGGAAGAACATAACTTTGAGCCTAACCTGGGCAACTTAGTGAGTTAGTGAGACTGTCTCTAAAAAAGAGATATAGCTCAGTATGAAGCCCTGAGTTGAATTCCCAGTACTGAGGGGAGTAGACTTCAGGGGCCAGGGATGTGGCTTAGTAGTAGAGCACTTGACTAGCGTTAGAAAGACCCTGAGTTCTTTCCTCAGCATTGGGAGAAAAGATTAAACTTGGCAACATCAGAAATTAAAGCAAAGGCCAGGAGCTGTGTAAGTTTCACATCTGTGATGTCAGCCTTGGTCTTTCTTATATTTAAATTTTATATGTTTGTTTATTGAGTGATTGAGTGAATGAGGACATTAATATATTACAAAATTTAAAAGATACAAAAAAATTTCTAGCTCCTTTCTCTTTCAGAACCTTTGTTACCATTTCTTGTGTACCTTTCTGGAACTTCATTCAATGACAAATATACATGTCTGCAATATGTTATCTATCCTCCCTTATAATACATACACACAGGTATACCTGACACATTGTTATGCTTTTTTTAAAGCAATATATCTTGGAAATCATTCCTTATTCTTACAGGTAGTGTCTCTTTCTTTTATCCATGGCTGCATAGTATTCCACTGTAAAGACATAATACAACTTACTTAACTAGTTTCCTTTAGTGGATATAGATATCCACTAAAAGAAGTGGATATCTACAATTACAAAAGAAGTTACAACAAAAAAAGCCTTACAGATCATTTGCTTTTGTGTGGGAGTGTTTCTGTGGAATTTTTAAGTCAAAGGTTCTGGTTTATTTTAATTGTAATAGACATTGCCAATTATCTGCTAAAGAGATTGTACTAATTTGCACACCCAGTAATACAATTATTACACTTTTTGCTCTTTACTAATCCAATAGATGGGATGACATAGTGCTTGGTTACAGTCTTAATTTTCATTTTTCTTATCAGTGAAGCTAAACATAGTTTGCTTTGATTCGATTTGATTGTGATAGCAGAGTTTTGCACCTGCCAGGCAAGTGCTCTATCACTCAGTTATATCCTCAGCCCCTGTTATACCGTATTGTGGGACAGTCCTGCTCAGGTGGGACATGATCTTTTGATCTTCCTGACTCAGCATCCTGAACAGTAAACATTTCTTCAAATGGTTAGAGTCAGTCTTTCTGCAAACTGACTGTTGAGATCGCATTCTTCCTTTATTGTGTTAGATTGTATTGTTTATTAGTCTTTTTCTTGTAACTTATGTAAATGCTTTACCCTAAGGAAGTTAGTTCTTGGTTTGTGTGAGCACTGAAAATATTTCCCCAATGTGTTTTATGTTTTTTATTTTGTTCTGCCATGTAGAATATTTTTTAATGTAGTTAAATTTTCTATGTCTTCATGGATATTGAATTTTGCATCGTACTCAGAAACCCATTCCTCACTGTCTTACTTCTAGTATTTCTGCTTCTGCGCTCACACACCTAAACCTTGCTCCATTTGGAATTTATTTTAGTGTAAAGCATGAAACAGTGATCTACCTTTATGTTTTTCCAAATGGCTACCTAATTGTCCCAATAACATTTGTTTACCTTACTGATTTGATGTTTTATCTTTATCAAAGGATAAATTCCTAATCATATTTCTAAATGTGCTACTCCTTGTATGTATTTATGTTTATTTCTGAACATTTTATTTTGTTTATCAAAATAATTAAGCATGATGCATCAAAAAAATAAATAAAAATAACTTTCTAAACCTCTTTCTAGTTTGGGGAATGGTCATCAATATGACTCGCCCAGAGCCACCCAGTACCAGTACCAGTACCCACCACCAGTAAACCCTGAAAGTCCCAACGTATAGTCATTTTCGTGGATACAGTATTTAAAGGAAAAATCATATCACGATAGTTAAAATGGTTAAGAATACGGAGTTAGGAGTTGAACAGATCTGGATTTTAGTCCGAATTCCACACCTTGTGGAATTAGCCTTGTGCACTTGAAGAGTTACCTGAAGAATTAGCTGCTTTACCTGAATTGCAGTTTCTTCGTTCATAGGACAGCAGTAAATATAGACTTCACTGAGTCCATTGAGAAATAAGTGAATGCAAAGTACTTTTAATAGTATCTGTATACAGTAAATTATTATTGTTATTTTCATTGTTATTATGGTTTAGAGCTAGGGTAACTAGCTCATCCGTATTTGCTTGAACTGTCCCCATTTTATTACTGAAAGTCCAAAGTTCTGGGAAATCCCTCAATTCTGAGCCAGCCAGGGCATAGTCACCCTAAACTGTCAACATGGGCAATGATTAAGAATCTACTTTTCCTCTATCAAGTTCATACGACTCAGTTTCTACATTGATTAACTCAACTTTTACAGATATATCACAAATGCATGTTTTCACTTAAACATAAAATCCATGCTGTTATCTAATTCCAGTGGAGTGCCCCTCCTGGGGACTCATAGACATTCTTCGGCCATCAGAGCCTAATCTAGGATTTCCTCTGGTTTCTACCTGAGCCAAGATCAAAGAGCCCTGTCCCCAAGAAGGGGAGGTGCTGGGGAAGAGTGGGGGTGGGGTCAAAATGGAGCTCAGCAAAGCAGAAAGCAGAGTAACTCCAGGACGCTAGGAACCAGAAATACTTTGCTTCTAGAATTAAAGAAAACCACAAGCAGTCTTCCCAGGACTTACTTTCGAGAGCCATTGGTTTCCTTTCTCATTAATCCTTTTCACTTGAGGCACTGTGATAAACCAGCAGAGGACATGTCATCTGGGAGATAGTATATAATGAGTTTCTCAAATTCTCCCACTGAGACTGTGCCTCATCTGCACAGGTGTGAAGCAGCCCCTGAATCCCCAAGGACAAAAGGGCCAGATCCTGGCTGGTCAGTGAGAAGAGGAGAAAAGATTACGTGTATTGGAGAAATCAAACCTTGAGCTTAGACTTAATTTAGCGGGAAAACAGAAAGAGGCCTGGACTGAAACTCAGAAAGCGCAGCTCTCATTCCAACCCTTTCATGGACTGACTGTGACCCAGCTCAGCCTCTGCTCCCAGTGCCTCCCTGCACAACTCCAGGGACCACATCATTCAGAAACTCGCGAGTGTGTCCCCTTGCAGCTGGTAGTACAGAGATCTCCATATCCTGTCTGGCCCTCCATTTCTTCCTCTGTGAGATGAAGGGCTAAATTCAGTGATAGTCTTTCATTCAGTTAACATTCTTTTGCTACAAAAGTCACTAAACTGGGAGCAGTGACTCAGTCATCGCTGGCTGAGGAGACACTGCTACACTGTCCTGGTGTTATGGTTTAGACCTCAAACGTCTCATGTTCAGAGATGGGGCTTCTGGAAGTGCATTACATTGTGTGGGCTCTGACTTAATCAATGAGTTAAGCCAGTGATAGATTCAAACTTTGATGGTATTATTTGGAACATAGGAGGGGGTACCTAGTTTGAAGGGGCATGACCCTGGGGCATGATCTTTGGGACTGTATCTTGTGTCCAGTCCCTTCCTCTGTGGCCCATGAGAGGGGCCTCAGTCCTTCTCTCTCTCTCTCTCTCTCTCTCTCTCTCTCTCTCTCTCTCTTTCTCTCTCTTTCTCCCCCCAACTCCTGGTTGCCAATGAGGTGAGAGAATTTCCCTCTGCCCTGCCATTCAGCCACGATGTTTCTGCCTTGACACAGGCCTACAAGCAATGAAACCAGCTGACAGTGGACTTAAACCTCTGAAATCATGAGCCAAAACAAATCTGTCTTTCTTTATTTCTTTTTCTTTTGGGGGGGGGATTAGAGGAACACTGGAGATTGAACCCAGGGTTTACCCCCAGCCCTTTTTATTTATTTATTTTTATTTTGAGATAAGGTCTTGCTAAGTCTCTAAGTTGTCCAGTCTGGACTTGAACTCCTGATTCTCTTTCCTCAGACTCCCGAAGTTCTGAGTTTATGGGCATGCACAACCAAACCTGGCTTTTATTTCTTTTAGATATTTTTAAAAGTATTTTTTCACAGAGCCAGAAAGCTGACTAACATACCCAGTATACTCAAGACTGAGATTTTGCCTACTGAATATTTTCTGGGACTGAGGAATTTATGGAAGACAGGCTTTTTAGTTTTAAATCAAGATAGTACCAGAAAAAATAGGGCAACTTCACCACTCTAAGTTTTGTATAACTGAAGTTAAATATATGTTGCTATTAAAAATTAAATAAGGAATATTTCTTTTAAATTCCATTGATTGGATTTGGTTTTAGCCACAATATTTTAAATTTATTTATTGCTATTAATATTATTATTATCTGGTACTGGGAATTGAAACTAGAGCTTTGGGCATGCTAAACATGCGATACCACTAGTTAATTTTAAATATTATAATTGTTCAAACACTGTTAAAGGTACACATGAGATTTTCATGTGTAGATAAAGGGAATGCATGTTTACTACATTTAAGGAGTCCTGTGTTGTAATGGAAGTAGTTATAATTGAATTATAGCATCCTGGGATATACATTGGGTTAAAACTTTGGAGTCCACATCCTGCCTCTGAGATAACAGTATTTTGTGTGTGAACATTACTTCTGAGAGGTATAAGGTACCACACAAGTGCAATTTGCTTGTAATTATTGGTGGAAGGAAAAGAGAGTTCAATCTAAGATAATTTCTGAAACCTGGGCCAAGAACCAGAGCCTCGTTGGTGCCGGTGACTTTAAAAAAGAATCCAGGGCCGATGCTTGTGTGAAGGAAGGAGGCTGATCCTCTGGATTTGCACAGTCCTGGAAAATGTCGTCAGTGATGAAAAACATCTATTTGGATTAGGCAGCCTTTGATAAGTAGGTGGATTATCCAGCTTCCTTCATTTGGAACTGACTAGACTTGTTAGACAACTTACAGCTATCAGGAAGGAGGAAGGAGGTGAACACATGTTAAATGTGGTGCAAGGGTGAGACATGGTGAGTTGGAAGATGGTGAGTTTGGCTTCTTTCTATGTAAGTGCAGAGAATGACCAGGGAATGGAAGGAATTTGGGGGACAGTAGATGACTGAAAATGAGAGAAAGCCACAAGTTAACCATGAATTGTCCTGTAGCCATGGGAGCTAAAAAAGAGGCTGGTGGTTTGGATAGAAAGAATAAAAAGAGGAAAAGAAATTCAGTAATAATTCTTTCCCTTCACCTTTCCCAGACTACTTGGTGTAGAAATTCTCCAGAGCAGAGTTCTGCTAAGGCAGAATTCCCTGACTACAAAATTCACATCTATGAACGTGGGTGGGCAAACAAGTCGCATCTCCACTAACTTCAAGTGAAATGTAGCATTTCCTTCAAATACCAGTGAACGCCACGTACCATGGTTGTATTTGTGAACATGAGACTTTTCATCAGTAGAAATAACACATTTTCAGATCACATAGTTGTGTTGTATCGTGGAACATTTATGTATGTCACTAGTTTGAAATCATGTAATGGTTGTTTTTTGTTGTTGTTGTTTTGTTTTATTTTGTTTTTTGTACTGGGGATTGAACTCATGCCCTTGTGCTTGCCAGGCAGGCGCTTATGCCACCCAGTTAAATCCCTGGCCATGAAATCCTGGTAGAAATTAGAACTGCTAGGCGGTCTTATTACTGCACGAAGAACATAATATTGTAACTATATACATGTTTTTGTTTTGAGAATCCTTTTTCAATGTAATTGATTTATTTTTTAAATTATACATATTTTGTTTTATCAGTCTGAAATTAATGAGAAGGGGACTTATGGAATATGCAGAGTAATCTATGTTTTGTATTTTATGCACTCTGAAAAGGGGTCCAGGGGCTCCACTAGACTGCTAAGGGGTCTGTATCTCTAGAACTCTGATACAGTTACGCAGTACCTCCCCCACCTGTTTATGGGAACTCCATAGAAATGTGGACAAATGTTTCAGATGCAGTGTGTCAGCACAGTTACACCTGGGTTAAATATTGTCCTGGCCACATGTGGTGCACATCTTTCATCTCAGCAATCAGGACACTGAGGCAGCAGAATCATGAGTTTTGGCCAGTCTGAGCAAGACCTTGTCTCAAAACAAAAACAAAACAGTCTGTGCTAGTTTGCAAATATAGAAAAGACCTGGAGAATAGTCAACCAAAAATGAAATTGTATTTAATTCTCCAGTGTTGTTATATTACCTTTCAACACTAGTTTAAAAGCATGTATGGCGTCTTTTTTTCTTTAGGTAACACACCTTTGGAACTGATGTGTTGCAAAAGACAGACGAGTAAAAATGAAAACTGTTTTATTCTCTTTAACTAGTTTTTTAAAAAGTCATGCTGAATTGCATGCAACCTTTAAAAAATGGTATAGCGCTCTCTGTTCTGACATGGAAAGACATCATTTGCTAAGCGAGAAAGTAAGAACAATACCTGAAACAGAATCTCATTTTGGTCTCAAAATACGTATGTCTATACACTGTGTATCATTATCTTCAAAGTACACCCTACACAGTGTATTAGCTGTTATTATTCTCTATTATTGTTATGAAATTTTATTTTTCATAAAATAAAAAAAGTAAGACCAAAAAAGACATATATGTGTGTGTATAAAAATGCCTAGAAGGCCACACATCAAACAGGCATTGGTGTTAATAGCTTGTTATTACTATTATTCAATACCAGTTTTGTTAGAGGGAAGGAAATCCTTCAAGGAAAAGCCCAATGTTGATGTTAGGATTAGCAGCTTCAGGGTGTCCAAGCTATATCCTGTGGCAGCCTCTGGAGGTGGCTGCAGGCTCCAGATGCTGACTTGAAGATACTATTTGTTTTCCACACTCAGGAGAGGTTTGTGTTTGGGCAAGTGGTTAAACTCATGAGGGTCAAATGCATAAACCATAATTTAAATGTTTTTCATTAGGATGATAGCACCTACCTGCCTTGCAAATGAGAAAATGTACAAGAAGCTTTTAGCAGAGTCACTGGCTCATGGGGACCCCTCAGGAAACAAAAACCTGATAATGTCTCCCAAGAGTTACCCATACGGGAGACTCAAGTGATCAGCAACCATGAGTGGCCAGGAGGGCTTCCTGTGTGCTGTGTACTCTGCTAAGAGTGCATCCTCCTCTCATTTCATCCTCAATCCAGCAAGACAGGTATCATTCCCCATCTCACACATGAAGGGCTGAAGCATAAAGCTTATAGTAGCACGTGCCTATGATACCTGCCACGCTCAAGGCTGAGGCAAGAGGATTGCAAATTTGAGGCCAACCTAGGCAAAGCAGTGAGATCTTGTCTCAAAATAAAAAGTAAGAAGGGTTGGGGATGTAGTGCAGTGACAGAACACCATGGGTTCAACCCCTAATATCGTAGAAGGAGGGGAAGGAACAACTGAACTGGGTCAGAGCCACTGTTGGAACACACTTACCTGACTCATCATTAGCATTATCTTAGAGGACAGCTTGGTAAGCTCAAACTTCAGGTGTGGCTGTTAATTTGCACGGTAATGTTTACAGCATGTTGCAGAAGTGAATGCCAGTACTCCGTGTCTATTGTCCAGATGTGGCTTTGCGTAGGCCCTTTGGCCTCCCTGTGCCTCAGTTTCCTCATCTGTACTATGAAGATATTTGTGCCTACCTCCTAGGGTTGTAAGGGTTAAATATTTTTATTTTTGTGGTGCTGAGGATTCAACTCAGGATCTAAATGTTAGTAGAACTGAACAGTATCTCTAGGGTTTTCATTTAAGTTCATATAGCACTGTCCTAAAACCTACAGTCCATTCACTCATGTAATCAATGTGCATTAAATGTCTGGTGTGCGCAGTATATTTAGGTGATAGAGAAGAATCAGGGAAAACACAATATCTGTCCTTCTAGCTGGTAGAAACAGATGGTAAGTAAGAAACAAATAAAAATTCACTTCCGGGTAAGAAAGTAATATGAGGAAGTATTCTAGAGAGGCACTGTGGAGCACAATAACTACTTTAAATTGGGAAAAGAATGAGCCACAGAGCATCTCGCAAGGAAGGGACACTTTTGTGGAGCCTGAAATGACAAAGACCAGGCCAGGGAAGATGTGAGGCTGATGCGTTCTGGGAAAAGGTAATAGCAAGTAAAAGTGCTTTGATTTTGCCTATTAAAATATAAAATGCTCAGTTATATTTACATTTCAGCTAAAGCACAAGAAATTTCTAGTATAAGTACGTCCCTAAAATTGCATGGTATATACTTGTACTTTAAAATATATATACACATGGTTTAGCTAGTATTTGAATTTAATTAGTTGACCTGTATTTTATTGGATCCAAATATGGGAACAGAGATGGAGCAACACCAGGTAGGCAGTATGCTGGAGTAGTTAGCAGCAGAGAGGCCAGGACCACAAGGAAGGGTAGGACAGATGGCAGGAACCAAATCTGGACTACCGAAAAGCAAGTTTTAAGAAACAAAATGGTCCTCCAAGGATTGTACTGAATGCCGCTGTTTCCTTCCTTCAGTGAGGTCATTGGCTTTACCTTCCTGCAGCCCTGTGGTTTCTGGGAAGGACTTTTTGGAAGATGAACAATTGTCTGGGCTGTGGTGCCTGGGTGGTGCTTGGGGAGCCCTCAGACCACTGGTTGACCTGCCTGAACATAGCGTGTGGTATATATTGTTTGGTCTGAGCTCTTAAGTGCTCTTTCCCTGTTTGTTTATTTAATTCCTGCGCTTTTGTATGTGATCCCCTATAAATCTCCCTTTTCTTAAGGACTCTGTTTGACAACTTCATTTCCCCCCCAATTGGAGACATTTCCCCTGTTAAGAGTCAAAAAGACTAATCACCCGAAACAGAGCATTGGAGACACCCTCAGACTCACAGGGGACCAGAAAGCGCATGACCCTGGCCATATTAATAGAAGAGTGTGATGAGAACATATCTGAGCACAGAAACAGTGACGTCCTCAAAGCCCAACTGGATTCCTGTTGGAAAATAAACTCCTGACCCCATTTAACAATGACATTGTGGAGACTCAGAGCAGAAGAGACCATGAAAAATACAGGGGTCCAATACTTTACATGTAAGAAAAATGGAGGCCTGGGGTCCCTGTCCAGGGTCCCTCTCGACCAAATCAGTCTTGATAAGGAGCGGTTCGGAGATGAGGAGGCAGTGGAAATGGCAGCAAAGCTTCAACCTGACTCTCGTAAGATGCCGAAACACAAAGCACTTCCACAGATTATCTCATTTGAGGTAGGAATAATTTCCATTTTGCCAGTGGAGAAACTGGCACTCAGAGAGGGTAAGCAACTTGTCCAAGATCACACAATTTTTAAGTGGAGGATGAAGAGTCAAACCCAGATCTTTGGGTCTGGCTCCTTGGTCTAGTATTATTTCTGCCATATCTGGAAAAGATAGACAAGAAGTTGCAGCTGGCACTGGTGTGTCAGAGATCAAGGGCGGGGAGATGGTTGGGAGGAGGAGCCTGCAGGGTTCAGAAAACGGGCACTAGGCTGGAGTTATGTTGGGCATTTCATCTTTTCTCCTTATCTCCTCCCAGCCACATACCAAGCTCGTGACAGGATATCAGCATTTCCACTTTACAGATAACTGAGGCTCAGACAGGTTAAGAACTACCCAGCTGATTAGTAGTAGAGTTGGGACTGGAATTCAGATGTCTGACTTGAGCACCTCAGAGGTTTTTGCTGGGTGTTTTGGGATTAATGAAAGTCTGGGATCAAACGGGGCATGAGGGAGGCACACCCCTTATCACAAGGATAAAGAACCCTGAGGCCTAAGGATACAGGAATGATGTTGGGAACAGAGCGTATTCCTGACGGTCCATTGGATTCACTCCTCTGTTCCATATGCAAATACTGTCTCAGAGTTTTAACCAACCCTCCCTTCTCTGCATGGTCGGTAGATTTGCTTGGGGGCTAACCCAGTGCTTTTCCAGTTCTGTTCCACCTTTAGATCTTCAGCCCTCCCCTTCTCTGGCCGCACCTCAGGGCCTCCTTCCCCAGCCCTGCTCCCACCTCTTCTACTGAAATAGGCAGGAAGCAGAGTTAATTGTCTTGTTTTCAGGCCAGAACTTGTCACATCTTCTCCTGGCTCCCTCCCTGTGTCTCTCTCTTACCTAATTTTTGTTTCCAAAATACCTTGAGGTGTTTCCCCAACCAAAATTCCTAGATGTACTAGTGGGACAAGTTCTGTTGATACCGTCTTATCTTTTCTAGTCAAGGCACTGTTTTTCTATTGGGAAAGCAACATCATTAATAATATTATAATTTACCCTAGTACTTAATTCAGCACCCCAGTAGGTTCACAGTAAGTCTTTCTGCTCTGAGTTGACAGCACACCGAGGAAGAGGTGGTATTTTTGAGGGTCTGTCGTTGCTGATGTTTCTCTTGTTTAGGCATCTGTTGTACTGAAGAATCCATCCAGGCTTGGCATCTGGGACATTCCTCAGAAGGTTCCCATTAGTCAGGTCACTAGATGACCCTCTTTTCCTTTGGGAGGATGCCAGGAGACAGCTCATCTGTCCCAGGAGTTCAACATTCCCGGGTTCTGAGTGGAGCCTGCTGCCTACCAGCCAGCTGCCCTTGCCCTTCTTGCCCTCAGCAAGGTTCTGTAATTGCTGAAAAGCAAATGGAAATTTAAGTCTAAGAGACTATAAAAAGGTGGAAAATGTAATCATTATTTACTCTTAGCAGTAAAATGCCAATATTTTTGGAAACTTGCATGAATGGCAGATGGGATTCTTTGTGCCCTTTTTTTCCCCTTGCTGGGCATTGAACCCTGCCAGGGCCTCATGCTGAGCTACATGGTCCTCCTTGTGCTCCAAAATAGGTACAGGCATGGGATGAGCCAGGGAGCTCTGAACAGAAGCTTTTCACAGGATTTGTAAGAGGTCTTCCCTAGATGAAAGAGGCACCGTTTGACATCCTTCTGCCTAGTAGTGAACTGGGTTAGTAAATGCCCAGCTACAATGACTGTGCCCCGTTACTGTTTCGGAGTGTGGGGAGGAGGTGACATCCCAGGGGTGGCATTGGTTCGGGTCCTTATTGAGCAGGAAGCCACCATTCCAGCTCTGGGTTTCCTGAAGATTTATAAAATGCAAGAGCATTTTCTTGTTTTTGTTTTTTTTTTTTTATCAGTACTGGGGATCGAACTCATGACCACAGGCTTGCAAGGCAGTAAGAGCATTTTCTTAATTTTAAACCATTTCAGTTCTTAGTTATTCAAGGCGAAGGTAATCATAACTAATATACTATACTTATTATCGTTATCTTTATCTTATTAACCTGTAATCCTGCTTTCATATAGGCCACTAGAAACAATCTAAATGTCATCTGCAGTGCAAAAAGCTTTGCCTGGTTCTGACCTCTGTTGTCAATCGATTTGTACTTTCAGTGGGAGGGACTGTGTCTCCCAGCCAGTGAGATCCTTGGCTTCCTGTCTGCTCTCCCTCCTTTGTGTCCCCTCATTCTGCATTTCTGATTCCAGGCCTGTTCACACTTTCCATGGCTCCTGCCTACAGAATTCTCACATTTACCAGGTAAGACGGAACCACCCTGAAAGTGAAGAATTTGAATGAGAAAGAAGGGAAAGGAAGCATCCCAAGTAGGTGAAAACAAGAAAAGGGGAAACAGAGGAACATAATTTGTGGAAGAGGCTGAAAGTCTCTGCTGAGTGCGGCAGGAGATCAGATTGCATAAATCTGTTATAAAGGTCTTCAAGACTTAGCAGAGCAGTTTGAATGGATTCTGGGGGCAATAAAGAGCCACTACAAGTTTTTGAGGAGAGTTGTGACAGAATGCAAGCAATGTTTCCAAAATAGTCAGTTTGTCCAAGCTGTGCAAAACAGATTGAAGGCAGGAAGAGCCTGGAGACAGGAAGACTAAAATTTATCTTCTACCCAGTAATCAGATGGTCAGACATTGTCAGCAGACTTTGAAAGAGGCCATATGAAATAGCAAAATTAATAGCCATAGCGATTTCAGCTAAGCAGAAGAACAAGAAGCCTTAAACAAAGTCTTTCCCCAGAACTCCTCACACAGAGTAAGCTGAAAGCTTCCAAATAGTGAAAATTGGTTCAGTGCCCTTGGAAAACAATTTGGTACTATGGATTAAAAGCCTTAGGAATGGTCACACCCTTTGACCCAGAAATTCCACTTCTGGGAATGTTAGGGAAATAATCCAAACTAGAGAAAGGAAAAAAATGCATAGAGATCTTAATCGCAGTGCACTTTATAATAACAAATATTAGAAACAATTTAAATGGTAATAGGGGTATGGTTAAGCAAACTATGGATGCCAATTAACTACTGTCCAGCCATTGACTGTGGGGTAAGGAGATCAGCAAGACAATGTGGAAAATGCCCATGTCATAACTGGAGGGAAGTGGAATGCAAAATACAACTAGTTGATTATTATGTAACAAACACCCTAAGTGTAGAGAAACCAAGGCTGAAAAATGATATTCTGAGTAATTGTGTTGCTTCATCAGACTGAGGGTCTAGAGATTTTGCTTCTTTTCTGTTTTTAAAAGGTTTTTTTCAATATGCCTTTATACATGCATGCCTTTCAGTCTTTCAGTAGTGGGTGAAAGGTTCTTGCCCTGTATAAATTACTGTACCATTATGGCGGTGGTCTAACATGGTGGAAGAGCAAATTGGGAACACCTTCCACTTCTTCCTTCTTCTTCAGCCCTAATTGCAACTCCTTTTCCTAGTTAAGTGCAAAGAAAATTCCAATCAGTTCCTCACACATCATCAGTGTCCACCCCACGCACCATTTCTGATCAGAGGTCATACAACCCTCTGCCTCTCTGTGTCCAGTCGAAGGGGACAGCCCAGCAGCCACGGGTTGTGTGCTCCTGTCCACATCCTCAATAAACCTGTTCTTTTCTTTTTGTACTTTTTGCTTCTCTACTACACCAGAAAACTCTAACAGCGGGGATCAAACCAGGCCTTCTTATGTGATAACCATGTACTGTAACACGAGCTATACCTTCAGCCTCTACATTATACTTATTACTATAGGTAATGTTGAGGAATATTCTTACTTTGCATCCTATTTACTCTGAATTGTTTGACTTGCATAAGAAGGTACTTGGCCAAGTATAACGGCACTCACTTGTAATTCCAGCTACTTGGGAGCCTGACTTACGGGAACTGAAAGTTCAGGACCAGCCTGGGTTACTTATTGAGACCCCATCTCAGGAAGAAAAAAAGAGTGTAATAAACATGTATTATATATTTCTTTAAAATGATTTTTCAAAGGCAAAAATAGTATATTTTCAAAGACAAAATATATTAATAAATGCAATAAACCATAAGAAATTGTCATATCGTCACCAATACCAGGACCAGTACCTATGTTCATCTTCTCTCTGATGTGGTTTAAAAAAGAATAAATCGGTAGTGATGGGGGTGCAGCTGAATTTACTCTTACTTTAGCTAGATGATCATGAGAAGATCATCTGGAAAGCAGGAATCATACTTTGCTTGCGTAATTGTTAGGGAAATCAAGTGAGAGCACATAACAGGAATCTCTCAGCGTGGTACTCTGCATTTTGGAGACACAGTAAACTGGCTGTAAATATCTATAGTTCTTGTTTCTTCAGTTTTGTTTCCTGCCTCTTGCAGATGGGTAGCTGTGAATTAACAGGGTTGACTATGAAGAAAGACACTGGGCAATTTCTGAGTCTAGCCACCTCATGTCTTTATGTTGTGCTCACCCTGGTTTTTCTCTACACTACACAGTGGGCAATTGCTGATTTTTATCTGACTTTGCAATACTTTTTTCTTTACTGAGACCACAGTTCTACTATGATGTGTAAGGAATTAATTGTAGAAGGTGTAATTCATTTTCAGAAGGGAAATTTTATTCTCTTCATACTCAATTGGCATATATTTAAGAATTAGTTTATGTTTAAGATTCGAACATAAAAGTGTCTTTTGTTTGCTTAAACCATTCTGTTACCAGTTCCATGACTCCAGTTCTTATGTAAATCCTAGTTTACAACCCTGCTTCAGACTGCACAAGTCCCTTTGAAGGATGCTCTATGATTTTAAAGGATCATCAACATTAGGAAAGAGACAAGGGAAGAATAAGCAAAGGAGGGCTTGTAGATCATCTATGGCAAAGGCAGTGAATGCCAAGAATGATTTTGGGGTTGCTAAATGGCACCACCAATTTCTCCAACATTCTGCTTAATAAAACTTTTACAATTGACCAGATTATGTAAGTTTTTCAAAGACTATTTAAGTGAGAACCCATCTGAAACTTTATTGAAGTCCAGAGAGATTATTGGCTCTGTATGGTCTACTTAGGCTGCCAGACTATTAAATGATGCTAGAATGGAGTCTCTGGTGTTTTCAGAATGCTGGGGAAAGATGCTATGGGAGGAAAGACGAGTCCCCTTCCTTCCCCATTCTGAATTCTATTCTTGAACCACGGGTATGACCAGTCTGCAAACAGAAGCACAGTGTGTAACACTTGGCCCACAGATCCTGCACCTGCAAATCAGGGTTACTATTGCTGAGACAATAGGAAATTACTTTGCGAGCCACCTTCCCTCCACTGAGATAGAATGACTCGTTATTAAGTGCTGAAGGCAAAGGGAATGGTATATTAGCATTTTAGGAACAAGCACTTTCTCAAGGTAGCCTCTGCCTTAGATTGTTAGGACTTGTTGGATGAACTGGAATTAATGTCTGTGTAATGTCTCAGGCTGTACTTA
Organism: Dolichotis patagonum; assembly: GCA_004027295.1. NCBI lineage: Eukaryota > Metazoa > Chordata > Mammalia > Rodentia > Caviidae > Dolichotis > Dolichotis patagonum. The sequence continues at coordinate 20,637 of PVJX010014069.1, forward strand.
TATGGAGGTGGATATAGATAGCACCTTCCATTGTGGATGCTTCCTGCTGTTTCCAAGCATTCTCCCATGCATTTTTTTTTGTTGTTGTTGTTGTTTTTTTGAGACAGGGTCTCACTACACAGTTCCGGCTCACCTTGAGCTAACTCTGTAGACCAGGCTGGTCTCGAACTTGCAACGATCCTCCTTCCTGAGCCTCCCAACTGCTGGGATTACTGGCATGCACCACCATGCCCAGCTCCCATGCTTTATTTCTTCTGACTCTCAAATCATAGACTGTTACCTTCTTTTTACAGACAGGGAAACCGAGCCCTATTGTTCTTTATTGACAGACACAGGAAAAGACATAAGATCCCTTTTTCCTAGGGTGCCATGGTTCAGAAATTATGTATTTATTAAACTAAGGGACTGAGGAATCATCAACAGTAAATTTTGAAAGCTTGTTATTTATCCAGAACAGTGATAACTAAGGGTAACCAAGTGTAAACTTCATTTCTAATGAAATTAATGATAAAAATTCTAGGCTGGGGTTGTAGCGCAGGGATATTGCTGGGTTCAACCCCAAGCACAGACCAAAAACAAAAAAGAAAAAAAAGAAACCTTTTTAAGAAGCTCTAGGGTTCAGTTTATATAATTCACTCTTGTGGTGAATAGGCATGTGCCTATAGAATATGCATTTGTACACATGTGCTTTGTGTGCAAGAAGAATGTTTGGTGTGGTGGCAGATGTCTATAATCCCACTATTCCGGGAGGCTGAAGCAGGAGGATTGTAATTTTGAACCCCAACTTTGAGTACCTTAGCAAAACCTTGTCTCAAAATTTAAAAACTGGAGTGGGGATACAGCTGAGTGCCAAGACACTGAAGGGCCAGATGTTGTGGCACATGCTGGTAATCCCAGCACTCAGGAGGCTGAGGCAGGAGGATTGCCATAAGTTCGAGGTCAGTCTGGGCTACATAAGTGAGTTCAAGGCCAGCCTGAACTGTAAGACCTTGGCTCAAAAACAAACAACAAAAAGAAAAAGAAACAGGGGATATAGAAGATGGTAGCAGTGCTTAAGAGCAGTAAAATTAGTTTTTTTTAGTTTACTTGTTTATACTGGTGAGTGTGTGTGTGTGTGTGTGTGTTTTAGAATGTAGTACAAACTGGCCTCAAACCCTCTATCCCGTGTCAACCTCCTGGGTGCTAGGATTATAGTTGTGTGCCACAGTCCTAGGCTTATGAATCATTTTTTAATCAGGAAAGATACACTTGTAAGACATTTTTGTGTTTAGGTATACTTTAGAGTTTTTAAGACACTTGCACATATTATTTTTAAATTTGCTTTTAGAGGGAATAAAGCCAAGCAAAATAGAACAGAATAAAGCCAATCAAAACAGACAGTTCAAGTGACACAGGACTTCAAAACAAGATAATAGGAAATCAACAATGGTTACCATAACGCCAAAATAGCTGCCCATGCCATCAGATACAACAAAATCAAACAAGATGAAACAGAATAAAACCCACCCAAACAAAACAATGAGAATGATACAGTATTTTCAGACAAGATAACAGGGAATTAAGAATGGCCACCACCTTCATAAGAAGATTCCCCCATAGATGCTACATTGCGTATTGTCATCCTCTGAATAGGTTAGACGATCAGGTCACCGGCTTTAGGCCTGCAAAGTCAGTGAAACACTAAACACTGCAAGCATTTAGCTGTATTTCACCTCATTAGCAATCCTCACAGCCTGTGTCCCTCTGCAACAGCCGGTCACCCATGGGAGAGGGTGGGGGACGTTGACTCCTCTCATCTCCCTGCCCATGTGCCGGAAGGAGTTGGCATCTGTCTCTCCCAGTCAGCCTGAGCATGGCTCTGACTCACGGGAGGTCTTAGCTTCTTGTTGACTTCCTGTTCTCCTCCCCTACCACTTTCACATATCTGTTATTGAATTTGATTCTTTTCTTTTTTTTTTTTGGTACCGGGGATCGAACTCACGACGTTTTGCTTGCCAGGCAGGCGCTTAAGCCACTGAGCTAAGTCCCCAGCTGAATTTGATTCTTAAACTATAGGAAGCACTCTAAGTGGGGCTTCTCTTATGATCACCATTTAACAGAGGCCATTGCATCCTTAATGTCTTGTCATCACTTATATGAGGTGGGCTTCAATACAAACCCAGGTCTCCCTCCTGCTGTTATGTTTCTCCCCATCTTCGTGTGTGTGTGTGTGTGTGTGTGAGAGAGAGAGAGAGAGAGAGAGAGAGAGAGAGAGAGAGAGAGAGAGAGAAAGCTCGGGAACACTTACTGCCCTCACTCACACACTTGCATGCCCAGCTGTCTGCCCCTCCTTTTCTGTCCCTGCTGTGTGGTTTCTGCCTAGCACAGCCCTGAGCACCTGCATGTGAGGGAACCAGGGATGGGTCTCTACCTCTTCTCAGGCTTCACAGTGCAGGGCAGTCCTGCTGCCCCTCAGGGCTCTGCATCTGCATGTGGGTGGGATGAATTCTTCCCCCCCATAACAATCCTGTTGAGGTTCTGCTCCCGGAGCCCAGGGGAAGGCCAGGAGGGTGAGGCATGTGTCCCTTTCGAGTATATGGGGTTGACCTGCCTTGTGATCTGGAGGGCATCTGGGCACAGCTCACTGGTGGACACTAGACAGCCACTGGCAGAGCAGAGCTTGCGAGCCGGTGATGCTGATGCAGTGTTGCGTTTCTCAGAGGACACGACCCTGCCCCACCCAGGGATTGTAAACCATTCTCCCGGGTATTGTTGGGTTTCTTCCCTTTTCACAATGAGCTAACTGTCCCTGGGCCATAGAACTGTGGAGCGTTTGAGTCGGGAGAAGAGAGGAATGCTGAACTGGCAAAGAGAGTGGGTGATGCGGGAAAGAGAGGGACCTCCCACATGCATGTGGGCTGATGTATGGCATGCTGTGGGACCTGAACTTACCAAAGGACTTCCCTGAGCCTGTGTCCTTATTTTCCAAATGGTAATGAAGCTAATGATTTTCAAGATTCCTACCTTGCAGGGTTGTTGTAAAGTTTAAAGGATTTACTGACCAAATTACTTACTGATTAAATTTTTTATTACTTACTATTTTCTTCCTGGAGATATAAACAAATAAGTATGTAGTAAAACTTTGACAATGACATATGCAATAAGGGAAATGAACCTGAGCCAAGTGTGGCGGTATATGCCTGAAATCCCAGCACTATGGGAGGCAGATGCAGGAGGGTCACAAGCTTAAACTCAGCCTGGGCAGTTGAGCAATATAGTGAGAACTTGTCTCAGAATTTAAAAAAAATAATAATCATAACAAAAGAAAATAAAAATAAAAATAAAAAGAGAGGGTGATGTATCTCAGAACAAAGAGCCTAAGCTCAATCCTCAGGACTAAAAAGGGGGGGATAAAATCAAGCAAAAGGATGGAAAGGGTATACTAGATAAGGAAATTTTTTGTCTCATTTTTTGAGATAAAGTCTTGCTATGAGGTCCAGGCTGGCCTTGCGCGCACTATGTCACCCATGCTGGCCTTGCAGAGATCTTCCTGGGATTACAGACATGTGCTACCACGCCTTTCTAGACAAGGAATTTAGGGGTGACCTTTCTGGGAGGCAAGATTTAAGTATAGCGAGATGGTTTAAGCAAGACAATAGATACAGCAGCCTTGACCTAACTGGTGCTATCTGAACAGCACATGTGGATAAGACCCAAGTACCCACTCCACTAGCTTCTTGGTCCTTTCCAAAGGTCCTGGGATCCCATCCATGAGCACCAGCCCAGGAACAGGCAGAAAGAGAACGACGATTATAATTTCCACACTTCTGTTAGAGTCAGGAGCGTCTACATTTCATGACCTGTTTTTGGTTTTGGGGGGTTTTTTGGTACCAGGAATTGAACTCAGGACCTTCCACTTGCCAGGCAGGTGCTGTGCCACTGAACTATACCCCTGGTGTTCATGGCCTGTTTTGTCAGTCTCTCCAGTCGGTCACGGGAGTCTGTAAGCTGGACTGTCGCCCACTTTATGGGGCCTATGGGGCACTGGTAAGCCACGCGGCCTCTGGAAACTAGGTTGGAATTCTGCCTCTGTCATGCTCTTACTATGTGAATTCGGGTACGTTTCCTACTGAAAAGACCCATTTTCAGAGTTAACTCCCAGGACTATTATGAGAATGAACAAGCCCAGCAAATAGTAAGTACGAAAGTATAAGTTACTTATTGTCACTACCCACATCTCAGATGCCTGGTAGGTAATACATGCTCAATAAATTTTGTGGATGAAATCCCTAGACCAAGAAAATGTTCGGTGAAGTATTTCATACCTTGAGCTATAGCTGAGACAAGGAAATGCCCCTGGAAAACGTCCCTGGGAAGAACACAGCTGTTTTTGGAATATCTGTGAGACAAACCAAATCCCTACTCTTAACTCCTTGCTCCCAAGCCTGTTTCAATGCCTCCTTCTCAGAAGAGCACTCTGTCAAGCCACTAACTTGACACCAACAGACACAGTGCTTGATCTCTGTCTCGAGCTGAGAAGCAACACACTGGCTTTCCACCCAGCGCTGGTGGCTGTCCAGTTCCTGGAAACAGGATCTCCTGTCTGTCCTCTGTCTCTCCAGTTGCACGTGCCTCAGGCTCACGTGATCCCATCTCTGCACTTCGTGGTGGAAAGCCGTTTTTGAAGATAAGGTGGGATGTCAAGATTTGGCCAGATTTGCAGCACATTTTAAATTCACATATTCTAAGGGTGAGACCAGCGAGAACGACTAGACCAGTAATGGTGAACCTTGTAGAGCTTTCAATGATATTAAGTAGCCTGCTGCCGGACGCGTGCTGCAGGTTCACCACCGCTGATCTAGACCATTTCATTGCGTGGGTTAGAAAAGTAGAAAGCAACAGCTCATATCTTGGAGAAGGGAGATTTTAAAGGGCAGGGGGAAGACCCTCGACAGAACTCCATGCCTGCCTTGCCACACAAGGATTCTGGCAGCAGCCCAACAGCCCGGAGCTAGAGTCAGCTGGTGAGTGCGCCAGGCAGCTTTAGAAGCTTGTGGTGACTGCCCAGTGGTCACCTCCTTGCTTGCTCTAATTCTGAGCAACTAACAGCATGTCGTTTGCTTTCCTGAGTCCCAACCCTGACGTGCGGTGATAATGTGACCTTAAGAACATGGCCTCACTCTGCTCCTCCGTGGGTTGTTTCAAAATCCCCCTCCCCACTGTGCCCCTCCAATGCATCTTCCACTTTCTGGTCATCTAAGCCCTCTCTAAGTCGGCAGTCAGGAAAAGGGACACGTTCACGTCTCCTGAAAGACAGAGAGGTGATTGGCAAGGCTCTTCCCCCTCTCCTTGGCCCTACTTTTGTTCTTTGGCCACTTACTCCAGGCAGACCAGACTCAGCTGACTGACCCTAAACAAACTGAATTAACGTTTAGTAAATCAGTGCCAGGAATTCAGTGTTTGACTGAAGTGGGCAGCAAATTCAAGCCAGAGCAGCACGATACAAAAGTCAGGGGTCTCTCTTAGTATCTGTGGATAGAATCAGAGTGAAAGCCAGGTATTAGTATTCTAGCCTGAGGGTCCGGCTAGCCCAAAGAGGGGCCAAATTGTTCACAGCTACACCACTGTGGGCAAGTGTCTTACCTTTCTTAGCATCAGTTTCCTCACCTATAAAATGAGGATAATAAGTCTGGCAACATCTAACTTATGGGGTGATTGAAGCTCGACATGGTGGTGCACACCTGTGATCCCCGCACTCAGGATTATAGAGGCAGGAGGACTGTGGAGAGTTCAAGGCCAGCCTGTGCTACATAGTGAGACCCTGTCTGAAACACACCCCTCTCCCCCCCAAAAACTCCATTTGATGGAGCAGCTTTGGAATAGATATCAGGTGATAGTTCACGGCATTCTGCGTATTTCTCTCAGAGTGGCTTAATGCTCTCTTGGGCAGCTACACATGTGACTGACACACAATGAGTACAGTAGCCACAAATAATTACTGTTGCTCATAAAAATTCTGAGTATGCAAATGATTTTACATAGAGCAATATAAAATATAATTTTCATTTTCATTTTTATCCGTCAGCAGATAGGGCTAACAATATAATCCTACAGCCACCTGTCCCAGTCGGGCAGATTCCTTCCATCGAGGGAAGCTCAGTAATCCCCTGCCACCCTGCTTGCTTTCTGCAGCTCCCCAGTTCAGCCCCGCCCACAGTCTCTCCCTGAAACACTATTTCCACCACATCTCTCCTGGAGAGCAGTGCTCCTTCGGGCGGCAGTCTCAGCAACCCCAGCTTGCTCTCCCAAACACCTCCTTCTCTGCTCCTGAGGTCTGGCAGTCTCTTCTTTGTCTCTGCTTACTCCTGGAACCGCTGTTGGAACACCTTTGTCTCCTCTTTTCTTTCTCTTCTTCAAAATTCCTACCACTCCTCCCTTTGGGGAGGCTCTTTGATTTACCCACCCCACAGCTCACTTGGCTAGGATGGGCTCCACTCGTTATTGCATGATTTTGTTTTGACACATGTGACTTGTTAAATGGTCTTTGAACCACATGGTAAGGACCAGGTCCTCTACTTCTTTTCGATTCCTTGGCCATACTTAGTGGAATGTATGGTACCTTTAGAGGAGGCCGTCCAATGGCCAGGAGCCCCTCACCCCATTGTCTACTTTCTTACACACCTCTTCAGATGCAGAAGCTCTGGATAGCAATACTGCCCTTCAGTGAAACAGCTTATTTCAGATGCTAGGTTGGCGCCTACCTCTCCCCACACCCCGGAAAGATTTCAGCTCATTCCTGTAGGAGCAGAGTCTTCAAGACCCACAGTTTATCTGTTCAGGTACAATTACTCCTGTCCTCCAAGTTTTCTATGGTCTTACAGCCACAAGACTCCTAGGTGTAGGCAAGTCAGAGCCTTGGATCAGGGTCTCTGCTGAAAACTAGGACTTCTCATCTAACTCATTTTTCTGTGAATACCTGCAGACAGATGGCCAGGCTGTGCCCTCCTCTATATCCCACTCTGGTTTAGTTCTAGGCCTGCCCTGGAGGCTCCGAACTAAGACATCTGACTGATGCCACACATCATTGGTGGAGAAATGCTTAGAGAAAGCGATCGGAACCTGCTTCATGATACAAGCGCACGCTCAAGGTTCTCTTCCCTTTCCTTTGGTTTCTTTTCCCTCCACAAGGGAAGGACATGTGCTCAGCACTTATGAAGTGAGGTAAAGAACATTCCGTGTGCTCTGAGATCCTAGAGTCGGGCAAAACTTCCTATCCTGCTAGTGGGAGGCCTCCGGTTCCTCCTCTTCTCTCTAGCTTCTCTTCTCCCCCTTCTAAACATCTTTGATTAAAGACCACTGAGAATCTTTGTTGTGCTGGTGAATGACTCAGGTTATTCCCACTGAGCTACTCCTTCAACCCTTCTTAAGTTTTTCGTCTGTTTGTGTTAGTTAGTTAGTTTGTTTGTTTTGAGACAGAGTCTCAATATGTAGTTCAGGCTGACCTTGGGCTTACTAAGTAGCCCTGGTTAACCTCAAACTCACTGCAATCCTTTGGCCTTAGCTTTCCATAGTGCTGGGGTGTACTCCTATGCCCATCCAACCACTGAGAATCTTAGGAGTTATGAATTTTCTAAGCTTTCCCCACACCATGCAGACACACCCAGTCTTTTCCATAAAACTCCTGTGGTGGGGAGTATGCAGTTCCATGAGGCTCATTCACAAAAGTCGCAGGACCCATAAGAGGAACAATTTTTGGTTTAAAAACAAACAAAGTCAAGGATGATAAGGGGGAGGACTTAAATAGAAACAAACAAAACATACTGTTTCAAGTTTTTAAAATTATCAGACTGAGCTGGGCATGGTGGTGCATGCCTGTAATCCCAGCACTCAGGAGGCTGAGGCAGGAGGATCACTGTGAGTTTGAGAACAGCCTGGGCTACAGAGTGAACTCAAAGCCAGCCTGAACTCACAGTCAGACCTTATCTCAAAAAGACAAAAAAAATTATCACACTGAAAGGAAAAGATAAAACCAAATCTAACAAACACTGAATTCCATTTTGGAAGAAATTTCCTGAGATGCTAGCTAGCCTTTCCCCATGAGTCAGTGCCATTCACGGACTGTGGGGGAAGAGTTGATTCCCTATTACCTTGTTTTGAAGTCCTGTATCATTTTCATTGTTTTGCTGGTTTGGGATTTATCCTGATTTTTTTGTTTTATTGTATTCTATCTGATGGGCATGGGCAACTATTTCAAGGATAGCAAGATATATTATGGTACCCATTTTGGATTTGCTATTATCTTGTTTTGAAGTCCTTTATTGCATTCACTGCTTTGTTTTTGTTGGTCCTATTCTGCTCTGTTTTGTTTTATTTTTACTATGTCTGAAGGTATAGGCAGCTATTTTGAAGACAACAAGAGGCATTGTGGTAACCATTGTTGATTTCCTAATGTTTTGAAGTCCTGTGTCACTTACACTGGTTTGTTTTGATTGGCTTTATTCTGTTTTATTTTGTTTGGTTCTATTCTCTTTAAAATAAAAATTAAAAAAGGAAAATTTCCTATAGTGATATGTGTTAACAATCTAAATTGTTTTTCTATGCTGTAGATCTGAGCAAATGGGTAAATAAACTGTGGTCAATGGGAATCAGTACTTGCTGTTATGGAAGAAAATTACAAATATGGAGAAAGAGAAGACTAAAGTGAATCTTGCGGGATTGAACTGGAACTGCAGGTACTTATAAATGTGTGGTGTGAGTGTGTGTATAGATATATAAATAATGTGAGATGTATTTACATTCTTTGCCTACTAAAAGGCTTAGGAGTAGGCATAGCAGTGACAATGAGAACACTTAGCGCCCATGTCTTGTTTTCTAAATATCATTTTCCCTCAAAAGAAACCAGAGCTCTTTGAAGGAAGGGCTGGTCCCAGGGCCAAGAGAAAGAAAGCACAAGATGAACCCGTAATATCATACTGTACCAAAAAGTAAGGAAGGGCTGAAGAGATCATAAGGATATGTCAGAAGAATAAAAGAATCAAGGGATTTTCATTAGCCTGGTCTAGGATACTTAAAACTTCAAAATAAATAGCAGGGGTTCCGTGGGAGGCTGAGATGTGAGGACTGCAAGTTTAAACCCACCATGCACAACCTAGCAACTTAGCAAGATGCTATCTCATAATAAAAAAAAATTTTAAAAGAGATAAGACAATGGAATATTACTCAGCTATAAAAGGATGATCTTGAGGCCTTTATAAAATGGAGGCAACTGGAGACTATCCTCATAAGTGAAATAAATAAGAATCATATTTGTAAATATCACATTGTCTGTCTGGTGTAAAAAGTAATAAAGACTGTAGGAGTAATAAGTTCTGAAATGTGTAATAGCTGTTATAAAAAAGAAAGGGAAGAAAAGTGCTCTAAAGGATATAACTGCATGTATGTTTAAGTGTATAAGATAGATGACCATGTTAAGTTTTTGTTGGATCATTGAACAGAGTGGTTTGCACTCTCACTGTCTTATTGTCTACTTTCTATGTTCTAATTTTGGGACTTGAACAACTGTTTCTAAGATGACAATATATAATTTATTAACTAGTGATTTCTTAGTGTTTTCTTTTGAAATTCTGTATTCTACTCTTTTTTCTGCTTTGCTTTTTTTCTTTAAATAAATAAAAATAAAAAGAGAAAAGGAGGTAGCTGCATGAGAAGACCCTAGGTTCAACCTCCAGTGCTACAATCAGTCAGTCAATCAGTCAATCAATCACTCAGTGGCTGGGGATGTAGCTCAGTGTGAAGATCTGGGTTGGATGCCCAGTGCTGCAAAGGAAGAGGAGGAGGAGGAAGAAAAAGAGGAGGGAAGAAGACAAAGAGAAAAGTAGTATCATCATAGAGTAAAATAAGATTCTATGAGTACATATTAATATAAACAAGTAAAGAAGGGAGAGAAGAAATAATTCTTATGGTAGAATATCAAGTAATAAATATAGAAATAATGATGAATTGAGAATAGTCATTGTGCAATCAATATAGTGTGATTTAGACAAAAATATATCAATGAATGCTAAAACTAGCGAGTGAAAATTTAAAGAACAACATATTTACATAGACTCAAAACACTTCCCTACAGAGCCAGGTGTGGTGACACAGGTCTGCAATCAATCCTAGCACTTGGGAAGGTGAGGCAGGAAGATCACTGTGAGTCCAAGGCCACCTATCCTGGGCTATATAGTGAATTCAAGGTAAGAGTAAACTACATAGCAAGATCCTTTCTCAAAACAAAACAAAAACCACGTTCTTACAAATAACTTACTAACTATACCAAGAAAATTAGTAACTACATAGTTGGCTAACCTGGTAAACACAACCATAACCATTTAATCAAAGTTAATAATACCCTTAAAGAGATGTAAAGGAGTCAACACCATTCCTGCGGTACACCTGCCAAAACTGCTAGCCTGAATCTAGTTATGGGGAAACAGCAGACAAATTCAAGTGAAGGACATTCAGTGTAATGCCTGGCCTCTAATCTTAAAAAAAATCAAGTTCATGAGAGATAAGGGTAGGTTGAAGATCTGATCAAGATTGGAGGAGACTAAAGAGAAATAAGCAGTAAATACAATGTGTGGTTGTTGAGTGGATGTTGGATAGAAGGGAAAAATAGCTAAAGAAAATTTCTGGAGCAATTTATGAAATTCAAATATGAACTGTAGATCAGATAAGAATCTATGGTCAATGTTACATTTCATGACTTTGATAAATGAGGCTATGTAAGATAAAATACTTGTTCATAGGAAATGTGCCCTGAAATATTTATGGATAAAGGGAGCAGAAATAGTTTAGAAGAAATACATGAAGAAGTAGATAAAATGATAGGCCAAATTTGGCAAAATTACTAGTAATTACTGAATCTGAGTTAGTAATTACTGAATCTGAGTAAAGAACGTATAGGAGTTCTTTGTATTGTTTTTGCAACTTATCTATGTGTGTGAAATTATAAAAAGAAAAAAACAGTGAAAAAGTTGGGAGACAAAGTTGGGACCAGTGGTGCACCTCTACAGTCCCAAGCAGTTAGGAGACCAAGGAAGGGGGATTGCAAGTTTGAGACCAGTCTGGGCCACAGAGCCAGACCCTGTCTCAAAAACCACAGACAACTTAAGCCAAAAACAGGGATAAAAAGAATGTGTGCTCTAAACTGGAACTCTTACACATTGCTGCAAGGAGTATAAACTGATAAAAACACACTGGAATGCTGGTAGTATCCACTAAGGCTGAATGAATACATCCTCATGAGCTAGCGAGTTTGCTTTGGTACATACCCCACTGAAGAGAGCTTCTGGCACTTCAGATACAAGAGTGTTTGTAATAGTGAAAAATGGACATAATAAAAAACAGCAGAAAATGCAAATCAAAACTACATTGAGATTCTATCTCAACCCTGTCAGAATGGCTGTCACCGAAAATGTAACTACAGACATCCACACACACACACACACACACACTGGTGAGGAGAGGGGCAGAGCACTTCTACATTGTTGTTGAGTGTGTAAACTAGTACAGTCCCTACAGAAATCAGTATGGAGTTTCCTCAAAACACTTAAAAATAAAACTACCAAATGACCCAGCTATACCTCTGCTTGGTATATCCAAAACAACTAACGTCAGCAGACCAGAGGGATACTGTGTCACCTTATTTAGTGAAACACAATTCACAGTAGCAAGGTGAACCTACATGCCCACCCACAAGTAGATGGATAAAGAAAATGCCCAGTGGAGTGTTATTCAGTCACCGGGAGAACAAAATTCTATCATGTGCAAGAAAATGAATAGATCTAGAGACCATGGTGTTGAGTCAAATAAGTAAAAAAGACAAATATCACATGTTCTCCCTGGTATGTGGAATCTAAAAAACGGTGACAGGAAAGTAGAAAGGAGACGATCGCTAGACAAGAGGAAGGGAATGACAGGGGTGTAGAGAAGGGTAGTGAAGGACGGAGCTGAAAAAAAAACATGCATTGAAACTCCAAGAATGTGACACTAAGGGCAGACAGGGCATGGAGTGACACGGGGGTGAAAATAATCAAAGTGTGTTATGCACATGTATGAATCTGCCAAAACGAAACCTGTTAATCTGCATAACAAAAAGTGAAAAACTCCTTAAAGTAATAAAAAGACCAATAAAAAACAACAAAAAAATAGAAGCAACCTGTGGTAGTAATTCTACGGCAACTCAGGCATGGCACCCAGCTGTCTGGTCAAACGCTAATCTACATGTTGCTGTGAAGCCAGGCCTGTACCCCCAGAACTCTAAGATAAGAGGATCATGAGTCTGGGTAATTTAGCAACATAGCCAGAACCTGCTTCAAAAAACAAAACACTAAAAAGCATTGGAGATACAATTCAGTGCAAAAGCACTGGATTCTATCCCTGATACTGAAAAGATATATTTCTAGTGAAAGTATTTTGTAAATGTGATTAACATTTAGAATCAGCTAATTTTATTTTGCTTTTGGAGACAGGTCTTGCTATGTGGTTCAGGCTGGCTTTGAACTTGCAGCAATCCTCCTGCCTCAGCCTCCCAAGTGCTGGGATTACAGGCGTGCACTACCATGCCCGGCTCAACTAACTTTAAATAAAGGGAATTAGCCATAATGCTGACGAAACTCACCCAAAAACCTGAAGGGCTTGAAAGAGAAACACAGGTTTCCCAGAGAAGATGGACCCTGCCCTAAAACTACAGCACAGAGGTCTTGCTTGAGTTTCCAGGCTACTACCTGTAGATTTCAGACTCAAGACATCGATATCAACGCTCTTTAAAAAAATTCATTAGTACATATTAGTATATGTGTACTTTAAAAAAATTTATTAGTACATATTAGTATATGTGTACTTTCCTGGTAGGAAGTTGTTCCATGTACATAACATCTCAATTCCTTTTATTCATTCCCTTTTCCTTCCCTCTTTCACCCCTCTAAGCACCTCTTGAGTCCCTTCTTTTTGTGTGGGTACATGTTTACAGTACAGAATGTCTACATTCCAGTGTGGAGTTAGCGCATATACATAACACATCTTAATTTTTATGCCCTTTATCTCCTCTTCTTTCCCTCTCTTTATTCCCATTCCTTCTGAGAAAGCTCTACCTCCCTATTTCCAATGACCTGTTTTTTATTTTGCTCTTTATTTAACTTTGGGTTTCTCACCTATAAGAAATCATGCAATATTTAAGCTTGCATTTCTGATTTATTTCACTTCACATTATGGTCCTATGGTGCATACATTTTCCTAAAAATGACTCATTTATCTTTTTTATGGCAGTGTAGTACTCAACTGTGTGTAGATACCACATTTTCTTTAAACATTCATCTGCTGATGGACACATAGGCTGCCTCCAAGAGTGTGAGTCATGCTGCTGTCAATACGGCTGTGGGGCATCACTATACTACAACGTGTTTAACTCTTCCGAGAAGATCGCTAGAAGGGGAATAGCCCGGTCAGATGGAATTTTGAGTTTTGGTTTTTTAAGGAATCGCCATACCGATTTCAAGAGTGATTGTGCTAGTTCACATTCCCGCCCACAGTACACAAAAGTTCCTTCTTCCCCGCATCCTCATCAGCATTTGTTATTATTTGATTTTTTGATAATAAACATTCTTTCTGGGGTAAGATGGAACCTGTTTTGTTTTAACTTGTATTTCTCTAATGGCCAGTGATGCTGAACAATCCCTCATGTATTTATTTGCCATTCATACTTCTTTTGCTCATTATTTGATTGAGTTTTTTCTTTGGGTGGGTTCTATTCAGGGTGGTATTGATTAGGAGAGCACACAAAAGTCTTTTGGAGATTGGGTGACAACCCCATATCTCTATGGCAGTCTCACAGGTGTGAATATATGTACAATTCCACCCAGGTGTTCATATTATGTAGGTTATTTTGAAAGGGGTAATAAGAGAAAGAATCCTATTCTCAACACTTGCCCCTCCATCCACTCTGTGGATTAGCATTATCTCTGTACAGTTGGCTCCCACATCCACACTGATCCCGAACAGATCCTAAAATTTGTCCCAGTTTTAAATACATATTGATAACTATATTTATTATTTCTTACCAGCAGACATTGTTTCTTTTTCAGAAATTTGAAACCTGTCCAACAATCCTCCTCCTCTAGAACTCTGCATAACCTGATTGCCGAGTTCAGTTGCTTCCACCTCCCAGCCATCCCTCCACTCTCTCTCCTTTCCTCACCTCCACTGCCTTCGTGTAGGTACCCGTAACTTCACTTGAATTGTATCATTATCTAAGTGACAACAATGGCTAGGTTAGTGTGTGAGCAACTGGGAGGTAGCTTTGCCATAGTGACCCATAAAACTGACCAGCTGATAGGTCTGGCACCTCAGTGCCCCCATCTGTTCTGTACACAGAGGAAGTGGCACCTCATCATTTCTCCAGACAAATTTGGTGTCTGCCACAATCAGTTCAAGGTCAGAAGTAATCACCTGTTATGAGTCTTGCAATACAGATGATCACACCAGCAAGGCATCACTCTGGGCCCCAGTCTAACTCAGGAGACAAGACATCATCAGATAGATGAGTGTAACACAACCTACCGGAAGTTCCCACAAGTATCTAAACCACCATCAAATGCCTTTCATCTTGTGACAGTGTTTCTCAGATTCATCTCTGTCTGCATAGTGACAACAGTCCCTTAGCTGCTCCAGGCTGCGCTGTGTCTGGGATGTGGGCTGAATCATTCTTATCCATTACTTTGGTCAAGTCATTCCCTGCTAGGGAGCCAAAGAGAGCTTCTCACTAACAGTTAAATCAAGTCTAAACTCTGCCTCACTTCCAGGCTCCCTGTGCTCTGACCCCTCCCTCAGTGACAGAACATCTGTGCTATATGTTTTAGGGTTTCACAGAGGGAAGACAGATTAGTCTGATTTTGTGCTAATCCAGCAAGCAGTAGGTTCCAGCCATGGTGGAAATTACGGAGAGACTTAAGGGTCTCAATTTATAAAGAAACGGTCTTTCTTTGGAGTGTGTCAAGTAACTGTGGGTGGCATGGCGGGTGTAGTGGTCGTATCAAGGTTATGTTAACGGAGCTCTGACAATGCTTGGAGTATTGTGTGCAGCTCGTGAAAGGCAGGTTCTCCACTCACCAGTCCAAGGTACCAGGAAGGAACACAATATACTGTGTACATCCCATGAACACCACTTATATGAAACTCTCACCAGTTTAGGTGGAACGTTGCCTACCAAGCCTCCTGAATCAATGGATGAAGACCGTAGAAGGAACACTTTAGATTTTGAAGAAAATAGATGCTTAGTTTAAAGCCTTACTTTCAGATGGCAGGTTGGAGTTGCAGAACTAGGTTGGGGCAAAGTTATATAAAGTCCTGTTGGCCATAAGGAAGAATCTGGCTCTTGTTTGAAAGGCCACAGAAACAGAAGAGTGTCAGGATCCTAGAGGGAACCTTCTAATGTACAGAGCTTTGCAGCAATGACATCGATGACTCTGCACTGCAGTGAGCTCTCAGAGGAGAGGGGGCACCTGCTAGAGATGCCAGAGTGAAGTAGGGCTACGGAAGGGCTATGAAGCAAGATGACTTCTAAGGAGCCTCCCGGCCCTGATATTCTTGATTGCTGAACTCTGCCCCACCACTTCCTGGTACCCTGGTCTCCAGATATATCCTACTCAGCACCTGCCAGAAGGTGGCGCCAGACCGTCTCCCCGCTTTCAACCTTTTCTCCCAACGGACCATAGCAGTGATTTGTTAATAATTTTTTGTAAAGGCATACCACAGATTTAGCTGAAGAAAGATACTATTAGGGGCTGGGGATTTAGCTTAGCAGTGTAAGCGCCTGCCTGGAAAGTGCAAGGTCCTGAGTTTGATCCTCAGTACCAAAAATAAAATTTAAAAAAAAAAAAAGAAAGATACTATTGCACAACAATATACTAGGATGCTGCGTGGCCACTTACAATTGATGGGAAATTTAATGTGGAAGGGTGAATACCATATTCCATTAGGTGTAAGAAGCTGGTGACAGTAAGCTCTTATATTCAAAAATTTAAAATGTAGGCATAGAAAAACTAGATTATATGTACAATAAAATGTGGTATTTTGTACTGGGGATGTAGCTCAGTAGCAGAGCACTTGCTTAGCATGCACACAGCCCTGGGTTTGGTCCCCAGCACTGAAAAAAGAAAAATTCTTATATGCGGGGTAATAGATTCAGAAGGATTTCTTTTTATTTATTTTTCCTACACTTTATAAAATTAGCATGACTCAGATTTTATTGGCTTTATAACTAAATGCGGTGGTGCACAGTGGTGCACAGTGGTGCTACAATCCTAGCACTTGGGAGGCTGAGGCTAGAGGATCAATGTGAGTTCAAGACCAGCCTGAACTGCATAGTAAGACCATGTCTAAAAAAAAAAAAAAAACAAGAACCGGGCACGGTGGCGCATGCCTATAATCCCAGCACTTGGGAGGCTAAGGCAGGAGGAACCTTGCATATTCAAGTCCAGCCTGGGCTTCAAAGTGAGTTCAGGGCCAGCCCAAACTGCATAACAAGACCCTGTCTCAAAAAGAAAAACAAACAAAAAATATTTTATTGGCTTTTTCAAAAGAATTTTTATGCTAGTATTCATTACAGCCACTCCCTCCTCTGTGAACTCTGACCTACACTTACCCTTTCTGTCTTGAAAGCTGTTAAATTTTATATAATCCAGTACACAGATACACAGTCTTAAGTTAGTGTGAGGCTGTTTCATTCGTGTTGGTCCATCTCACCAATTAAGTAAGGAAATGTTTCCTGGCTGAATTCTGACTTATTTCCTCATTTTCCATGATACATGGTGCTATGCAGGAATTGGCCCTGGCTGGTGGCTTGGCACCGGATCTTCAAAGTATAAAAGGCCTAGCTGGCTTCCTGGAACGGCTGTAGGCCTGACTCTGCCTCTGAACACCCGCGTTTCTCCTGGGTGGGTTGAGCTCCATGGAACTGATCCAGGTGTCCAGTCACTGCCATTCTAGACTGTTATTCTGACCCTGTCAGATTATTCGGCATGTCTCCTCTCAGGACTGGGACAAGAGGCCTGCAGAATGTAGCGAGAGCACAACCGGAGGCTGTAAAGTCACTTTGTATTTTGTCATTATTTGAGAACAGCATTAAAGCTGAGGTTGTCGTTAGTGGCTACCATTCTTTTGAAATCACCTCGTATCCTTTTCTTGTAGAATGAACCTTATTGACATTATGCCTCCTGTGTACCAGATGCCATGCCAAACAGAAGCTCTGCAAAGGTGACTGAAAGGACAAGGTCCAGAGAGTCACTTCCCCTTTCCACTCTTTGAGACAGGGTCTTGGCTATGTTGCTGAATTGTCCCGGCTAGGCTGGATATGGTAGTGTATGCCTATAATCCCAGCACTCGGGAGGCTGAGGCAGGGGAATTGCTGCAAGTTCAAAGCCACCCGAGCTACAAAGTGAGTTTAAAGTCAGCCTGAACTGCATAGTGAAACCCTTTCTCAAAAAGACCAAAAAATAAAAAATTAAAAAAAAGTTTCTCAGAGTTGCTCAGGTTAGGCTTGTGGTCCTTCTGTCTTAGCCCCCCAGACTCCTGGGATCACAGGCTCACGCCACCAGGCCTGGAGAGTATCCCTTTGTTCTGCTTAGTCTGCGCTGAGGCAGCCACATGCTTCCATTTGTACCTGGAAACCTTCTGAAACCAACTCCACAGTATACCATCACCTTCTTTTTACTCCCTAGGTAGTCCAGTGGCCACCATTCAGCACTATTAACATCTCATCTCTCCTTTGCATCACTAAATCAGAGGCGGCACAGCTCGAGTCAGCAAGGCTGAGGGCAGGAGCCCCTGTTTCCTTGACAGTGTTTTTCAAGCATATGCAGACAGGATTCCCACCGATACTTGAAGAGCTGTCAGGTGGAAGATGAGATTTACTCTGTAACCAGAGCTTATTGTTCTGCGCCCTCACACGGCCCCAGTCTCCTTGCCAGCCCTGATCCAGACCACCATGCAGTTGGCTGGATTACCGCCGCAGCCTCCTAACCTGTCTGCCTGCCTGTCCAGTCTTGCCCCTCTAATCCTTTCTCCAGAGAGCCTAAGTGATCTAAATGGTAAATGTGATCACACCCTGCCTCTGCTTAAAACCCTGTGATACGTGGGCACCGCCTTTGTGATAAACTCTGCACTCCTTAGCGCTGCTTTACGACCCGGGTCCTGTTCAGCTCTCCAGCAGCACAGCTTGGCTACACTGTTTCAAAGCAGCCCAACCACTTCCACACAAACCCGCCACTTCTTACTGTCCTACCTCCAGTATCGCACTAGGACACCTTCTCTCTCTTCACCTGTTTGGCTTGTTTTTTGGGTGTCTCCTTGGCATAGGCTTTTGGAAGATGTCACCCAGGAATAACCTGGGTTTTTTTTTTACACCCTCTTCAGTGTTCTAGCATTATCCCATGACCTTTTGTCATTTATCTTGATATGGCTGTTTATATGTATTTTTCTCTCCAGATAATAAGCTTCTCCAGGGCTGCAACTGTTTATCATTATGTCCTTGACCTTAGAGATACACTTAGTCGTTTCTGAAAGAGTAAATGACAGATGACTTAACAAGGGTGATCAGTGGGAGTTCCAGGGCGTATTATGTCTATGCTATATACTGAAGAACTCACTAATAACTGGTGATATCTCCAAGAAGCAGAATGACCCCCATAGCACCAGCATCGCTGAGGATTTCCAGGCAGTCTAAGTGGCCAGCAGGCAGGAGTTTCTTCAGTGATAGCACGCTAAAGAATGTGCCTCAACTCACTTCCTATCTGCAGAAAGAGGGCAAACAAGATCTAGGGTAAAAGGGTCTAGTTGGGGTCACCGTTCTGAATTTATTCTGAAGCCTCAGGGAACGCACAGCCTGTGAAGTAGAGATCCTTACACTGCCTGCTCCACAAATTTCTGAGGACCAAATGAGATCACATGTGCCCCATACTTTATAAAACCCTTAAAGCCAAATGATGTTTATTATGCAATCTTCAGAGTTGTAGCTTCACTGAATAATTTTAATTTTGCAATACAGTAGAAAACAAAGTGCCATGTGGAACCTTTCATGAGTCAGGCAGAGCTGAGAATTACAGCAGAAGGGGTCCCCTGTGCCACTACTGTTCATGATGAGAAGCATCAGTAGGACCAAGAGTACCTGTCAAATTAAGGCCTATCAAAGGCCCAGTGACCCAAGCATCAGGCAGATTCCTTGACGCCTACTACTAAACTGGGAAATAGGGCCCTACAGTGTTAAGAAAATCAGCAGAAATAAAAACTAGAGATCCTCAATAATCTCTCCTTCGGGTCTCTTGACTTATGCTTCAAGTCAAAAACTAACAGTATTTTACTTCCCCTTTGGCAAGCAAACCCAATGAAACCATCTAATGTAAAGGCTTTTGTTGTTGTTTGTTTTTTATTAGGAACCAGGGGAACGTGCTGCTTATCCCTAACAGTCTAGAGCAGGTCCCCAGGCCCAGGAGGGAGAGGCTGCTGGAGGTGCTGTGGTGCGTTCAGCTGCACCTGCTTCGGGCCCAGAAGGAAAGGTGGTAGCAGCAACAGAGGATGGCGGGAGCTGGTGTTAGCCAAACCCGAGAGCCTGGACAGCCCTCTGCCTTTCTTCCAGCTCTGTGCAAGGCTGGAGCATTTCAGAGAGAAAATACGGCTGGAGGACAGGGTGCAGCAGCGCCGTCTGAACCCCCGCTCTGCTTGGTGCTCGGTCACTTGCCTGCCCACCACTCTTCTTGCCGTTTAGTGATTAGGTATTTGAAGAACTCATACACAGACCATGCGATGGCTGTGGAGGGGATCTGGTAAATGACTCTAGCCTGCACCCCTCGGAAGTAGGCAGTCACCCCGCCTACTTGATACACCGTCCTGAAGGCACTAGCCATGCCTGTGATGTGTCCTGTAATGTTTGAGTTCAAAGCCAGGGATTCCTGGGTGTTGAGCAGTGTTTTGCAAACGTCCAGTGGGGTTGTGGCAGCAGCAGCTACGGCTCCTGCACAGGCTCCGGAGAGGACATGGGAGCTGGGGTTGTACCGTCTCTGAGGGTTAAAGTGCTCCTGCAGAAACTCATAGGTCATGAAGTGAATGGCTTGGAAGGGAACATTCATAGTTAGCTGGGTGGTGTAGCTGCGGTAAAATGCTCCGGCCCCTTCATTTTGCCACACTGCCCGGACACAGTCTGTCACCCGGTGATACGGTGAGTTGTACATCTGCATTCTCTGCTTGATCACTAGAGTTCCATAAGCGAGGAGGAAGGAAACGGTGACAGCAACCAGCCAGTGACCAAGAGTGTCCAGATGCAGGGTCCCGAGTCAGCATGTCAGCCAATGGAATGGAGAGAGAAAAAAGTATGAGTGAGCTGCCAATTAACCTGGTAAGTTCATGTTTCCTTTTTGTGAGGGCTGGGACAGGAAGAGGGGTTGGTAAAGAGTCAAAAAATAATGGGTCCTCCCAGGAAGATTTCTTTAAAACCAGCCAGTTAACACACAGGATAAACCTATAAGTTAGTAACTCCAGACAGTCTTCTTCAAATGATACCGTTTATTATCTTTCGAAACCCCCGACAAGAAATGACTTAGAGCCAGTGAACATAATAATGAATATGGAGCCCTAACGAACCCAATCCTGCGGTATGAGGAGCACCTAACTCTTAAAAATAGTTATTTTCCCAAAAGAGAAGAATTGCTACCAAAAAGAAAAGATCCTTAGCCAAAAGGAGTTGAACGTTAGTTTCCAAACATCTCCTGCTCGCTCAGGCATATAACGTGGTGTAAGCTCTGTGGATCTACAGCACAGCTTTGACCTCTTTACCCCATGGTCTCGCCCAGCAAGATACAGAACTGGAACATATGAGCATCACACTGCACTATCGCCTCATACTTATTCTAGTACTTCACCTGACTGAGAGAATGCCGTTGGAGAATCTCCTTCCAACTAAAGGCCAAAGTCAAAGCAGAAATATAAGGCCCAAGCCTATAATCTTTCATTCCTATCTCAGCTCTCTTCATTTTCATAAAGCAAACTTTTAAATGTCAAACTTCATCTTCATCTCCTTGAAGTAATCTGCTAAACTTTTACAAGAGATAAGGTATACTACAAAGGAAGACCCAGGAACAGGCCAATGCAACCATCTCTCATTTCCAGGGAAGTCCCCAAAACAAATAAATTCAATAAATAAGCTTTCTGTCAAAGGGGATTCTCCCAAGTAGTGAAAATATGGAGGGGGCGCCCTCTAGCGACACAGCAAACCAACATGGCATGATTTCCCACCCAAAACGACACTGTCTTTTTTTCCTACCATCCATAAATAAAGCAAAACCCTAAACATGCAGATGCAGCTGACCAGAGGGACAGGTTGAGATGTCACTACCTTCTGCTGGATTCATGGCTGCATCATGAAGTAATGTTGCCACGCACCCGGCCGCACCTGCAAATGAGAAAACAACTGCCACATGTAAGGCCATGAGGGGGTGACCAATTCACTGAGGCCCCCCAGGTGATGGGGAATGACTGTGCTAAACCACAGTGAGCAAAGGAATGCAGTTAAGAGTCAGTCCAAAAGAAGAGAACCCAATGCTCCTAAATACCTGTTCCCAAAAAAGGAAGGGACTTGTTCCCTCCAACCTAGTAAGACCATCCATATATACTCCACACCCACAGCAGGAAGGCCCAGAAGAGGCAAGGAAAACAGCTAGGTCAGATTTTATCAACACGGATGGTTTCAAGAATAAATGCAGCAGATGGGTGTGGTGGCGCACACCTGTAATCCCAGCTGAGGCAGGAGGATCACAGCAAGTTTGAGGTCAGCCTAGCCTACATCACAAATTCAAGAACAGCCTAGGCTACTTGGTAAGACCCTGTCTTGAAAAAAAAATGCAGCATATGCTCCAGATAGGAAGCAGATAACTATTGCCAATGAGGCTGACGTGTCACGTGTGGCCAGTGTAGGAAGCACATAGGATTCGTGTGGTCAGATCACCATGGAACCCTGCCTTCAATCCTGTTACCCTTAAGCTGCCTAACCCTTCTCCACATTTAACATTTGTCCACCCAGATCTTCCCTTCAAGTCCTGAACTACTGTAGCCTCACCCTCTCCCCGCTCAACTTCTCAGGCAACCGTGAAACTCTGAGCTGCTACATCTTTTTGCTTTCCTCCATCTTCCAACCTTCCGCATTCTCCAGTCACCTAGTCCTACCCCCGTGCCCTGGTCAAGGCTTTGTCAAGTTTCAGTGACAAACTGCCTCTGGTCAGCTGGGATCCTGAAAAGGTGAGATGAAGAGCTGAGGCTCCATTATTGTCTTCTTTGGGTGCCTGAGTCACCTCCAATCCTGCCCCAAGGAGCAGGACACCACCCGACTATCGAGAAACACACAATGGAGGCAGTTCAGTATCTGCGCAGTTGATGTCAGGGAGATGACCAGGGCAAGTCAAGCTGGCAGGTAAGGGAGAATACTGTAACCCTTTGTTGAGATGCCCCAGTGAGGGACGGGTCGAAGCAGCCTGCTGTCTGAGAACATCAGGTTTGGATGTCCCTCCCCAGAATCTGGCCTACCCCAGCCCAAAGTTGTAGCTCCAAACCATGCGGAGACCAGGAAGCACTGACAGCAGCAAAGCCCAAAGAGCTGGGAAAGTGGGGGAACCAGCACAGGAAGGCTCAATACCATTGGCAATATGGCTATTGCCCCCTGGGTGGATTACATCACTCAATGTCTTTTTCAACTTTTCGTAGCAGGCAAAATAGAGGGCGTGGGCAGGCCCTGCGCCTGTCGCTGTGACGTTCAGGCCCCGCATGGGCCTCCACAGGCCCTCCGTTCTTATAATCCTCCAGAGGGCCTCCAACACATTGCGATAGCGGGCAGCGGGGTCAGGCTGTAGACTCTGCATCCGGGTCTGAAATCACAGCAAGGAGAAGTGCAGTGTCAGTGATGCCAACGTCTCTCCTCACCCTAACACCTGGGATTTGGGAATGGGCAGGCCTTCTAGATGGGACTGTGCCAGTCTGTGGAAGTCATACCTGACACCCAACTTCACTTCTTCCCAAATCTCTATCTTATTTTCCAAGCTTTTCTAGGCATCTGCGATACCAAGAATGGAGTATCATTACTTGCCCTGAGAACATTATTACTAATGATTCATTGCCTCAGCAATAAAGTTCAAGCCTGTGATGCAAATGTTGTTTCTGTGTGTTAATTAGGCTGAGAATTTCTCAAATGAATTCTGAATTCAAGTCCTCACCCTACCACATACTTTATGCTTTATTTCTAAACACCAGCCCTGGCCCTGCTTCCTGACCACACGATACGCTAATTAATGAAACGGTGGCCCATCTTTGATGCCTTTTCAGATTATCTGGCATTGCCAGCTGGGTCTATCAACTAGTCTGGGCAGAAGTAACATTCCTAATAGATGTCACTCTAGTTTCCTGGGAAAGAAAATTTTCCCTTGAAATATGAAAGTGGAAAGTGTTCTAGCTGGAAACCAAACTAGCCTCTAAAACAAAAGGGCCTTTCAGATTTTATTTTTTTAAATTTGTGAAACAGGGTCTCACTGGCAGTTCTGGCTAGCCTTGAACTCATGTCGTCCAGGCTTGCCATGAATTCGTGCTGACCCTCCTGCTTCAGCTTTCTGAGCGCTGGGATTACAGGTATGTGTCACCTTGCCCAGCCTCATATTTCTTATCTAAATGGACTAAATTCCAAAATTGGCATCAGTAAATAAAATCAGTTCCTGTGAAACATGACCCTTGGAATCTCAGGAAGATTTGATGATTAGAAAGAACATATAGTAGGTAGAAACTTATATGACATTCCCAGAAAGTTTTATTTCAATTCAGGAAATTAACCTAGTTTGAAACACTTTGCCAAATCAGATCTTTTTTCTTTTATGTCTCCCCACAAAAGTTTCACCTATCAACTCATTTCACGGTTACAGTAGCACAGATACTAATAATTTGAAATCAGTGTCTAGTGCCTGGACACAGAAGACACTTACAATTTGCTTGTTTAATGAATGAATATTCTGGCATAAAGCTGTGTGTACACTAGTTCAGAAAGTAACAACTACAGCCATTGATGAGCAAAGAGGGGGAAAATGGGGCCCAGGTAGTTTAAATGCCTTTGTTCATTCACTAGATTCAGTTTCGATTTAACTCGAGCTTTCTGTTGGCCAGTTAGACTCCAAGAATAATGCCTTTTCTCAAATGCATGAGAGAAAAAAAACTAACCAGATTAACAGGTCCTAGTTAGCCACAAGCAATCCACATTCCTTTAGAGTTTTCTCCTGCCTTCTGCCAACACAAAAACTGCACACTTAAATGGTTAATTTATTGGATGTTCAATTACAAATACACAGTATCATTGATCACAACTGACATGTTCTTTTCCACTTCTTAAAAGATCCCATGAGTTGCAATAAAGGATGCACTGTTTTGAATGGATGTGTATTTCAACTGTGTTAAGCCTGGTGGCTTCACAATTACGTGTTTCAGTAAGTTTGTTTGCATTCATTCTTGTTCAGAGGAAATATATACAATGACACTGCTGGATGGAGTCAATGATACATTCGGCAACCAGTCCTGAAAGTTCTGGCCTCGTAGGCCTGGAACTCTTCAAGAGAAAACTAGACTGTGGCTAAGGTACTCTGAACATTTTAGATACCCATCTAAATTTAGCTCAGCAACATTAACTCAATGAAAATACACTTAGGCAGAGGACCTGAGCATAGGGTATGACAATATAAAAATGAATATGGATGTCTGAATTTGCTGGCCAATAAAACTACCTTTCACAAAAAGATGGCATCTCAGAATTTTTGAAAAGCCTCCATTATGAAAAATCACTGCCTGGCTTTGAAGAAAGCCTAACAGAGAGACAAGTGGCTTGTTAAGACAATCCATATCTAAGTCAGAAGGCCTGAACTGAGTCCCAGCTTTTTTTTTTTTTTTTTTTTAATTTAAAAGAGAATAAAACAAAAGGGGGCAGTACAGAGCAGATCAGAAGAGGACAACATAGGCAACACAGTACTTTACATTAAGTCAACTGGACATCAACAGTATCTAACACCATATCTCTTACTCTGCTATAGTTGAGCATAGTTTCAATTACAATAATATCAAACATAACACAATA
>PVJX010014070.1:0-19241 GCA_004027295.1 Dolichotis patagonum
GGCCTTGTAATGTAACTTAAAATGGAACAGAGCACTTCTTTCTCTGTGTAACCCATGCTTTGGATAACTGATAGTCTTATGATACAACCTGTAATGTTTAAAATCCCTCAGCAACCCGTGATGTCACCAGACCCTCCAATCACATGCAGTGAGCGCATTTGCCTTTTGTGCATCCCCACTAACTTTTCCCCTTAAAAGCCTTGAAGCCCCACCGGAAGGTGGGGCAGTGACTCTTGGAGAAATCCTAGTCTGAAGCCCGCCCCTCTTTACCATTTCTTCCTTGTTTGGTCTCTTTTCTGCACCAGGGTGAGGCGTGAGGAATTCAGAGCCTTGCTGTCTTTTCCTCCAGCCCTCTGCCCTTGGGTCAGTGCCTTTGGGGCCCAGCATGGCTGCTCCTGTTCCTGGTTTCGTGGCTCTGTGTGAAGTGTCCCAGTCAGTTTGGCTGCTGTAACAAACCATCAGATTAGGAGGCTAAAACATAAGGGCTTGCTTTCTCCTTGCTCTGGAGACTGCAGTCCAGGAGGAGGCGCTGGGCAGGTTGGTGTCTTTGGTGAACCCTCCAATGTGGCTTTTCATCCATGCATTGGAGTGGTGGTGGGAGGAAAGGGCTGTCAGGAGGGAGGGAATGCAGGTCTCCTGGGGTCTGTTTTCTTAAGGACACTGTTGGCATCACAAAGCTTTACCCTCACGACTGCACCCAAACCCAACTACCACCCAAAGTTCTCATTTTGCAATACCTGAATCACAGTAAGAGTTGGGACATCAACATGTTACCAGAGTTTTGGGGGACACAGTCATGCTGACTTTTGAGACAGAGGTCTTTCCCCCAGACTGCCCCCAATGAAAGCTCTGTCTTCTCTTTGATGGGATTAACGCACACCAGTCATCGTAGCCAGGGGAGCCGTGAGCGTGGTCCTGCTCGAGGATAAGGGAACAGGTGGGGGTAAAAGAGCGCGGCGCTGGGGATTCTGCCCATCCAGCGCCTGCCGCAAAGTGGGGAGGATGGCGGAGAAAGGTGTCCGTGGTGTCCACTGCCTGTGAGTTACTCGCACCTGGCTTGTCAGACATTCGGCTTGTTTTTAGTGTTTGATTCCTGTTTAATAACACAGCTAAATTGGATTTCCAATTTTCTCATGAAAACCCATGAATGTTGGGCTCTCAGTATTTTTGTCTGACGTGCTCAGCAGTGGTGGCTGTTTAATGGACAAAAGCTCGGAAGTCAAGTGTTCCCGAAAATCAGTATTACCGAAACAGTGGAGCCCTTGTTTCCACACAGGTCTCCCCGGAAAGGAACCCAGGCAACGCATGATTTCCGGGCTGCTTTTTGCAGTCCACATTGCTCTGGAGAGTGTATCAGTAGGTCACATCAAAGCTCACGGCTGGAACCTTTCGTCCCCTTAAAATTACACATTTATGGTTCTTATCTGACTGATCAGGTCACTGGATCTGGGTTGGCCACAGTGATATTGCTGAAATTGGGGACACTGGACTTTAATTCCTATGTTTCTGCTTTTTTGAAGCCTTCATTAATATAACTACCTACTCAATGGTTTCAGCTGAGCTCCTGCCACGTGATCAGTGTAATGCTAGATGCACTGGGGACAGAATGAGGTATAATGGACAAACCACGTAGAATGCTTTCCAGAGAACCCCCACCCAAGGGTCTCACTAGAGAAGATGAGCAACAGACGCTGACAGCAGGACTGGTCCCACTGGCGGGAGCTTCCTGGGGCTTTGTGGGAATAAATGAGCGCCTGTCTTCCAGGAGGAGAGGGGCGGGGCGGGGAGTTGCTGGATCTCCCCACCTTTGTTTGGTTTTTAAGTGCTTTGAAAAAGGTAACAGTGTTTGGGTCATCAGGAGGACTGCAGTGTTTTAGGGTGCTCATGCCTAGTGGACGTTGCTTTCTCTCCTGCTGCCTCAGTGGTCACCCACTTGGCGTTGCTGCGTTGTGAGCCTTCGCAGCACCCAAGGGTGGGGTTGGAGGCTCACTCAGCCTCCTCTTCCTGCGGGTCCCAGTCGGATTCAAAACCATGAAAATGAGAGGCGGGAAAGGAAACTGAAGCCGGAAAGGGAAAACCACTCTGGGCGGCAGGTAGATTCTGAAGCTGTGACAAGTTAGAAAAACAGATACGATCCTATAAATTCTAAGGCAAATCCATAGTTTCAGATCAAATTAAAACAGGTATTTCATGGTCAGTATTTAGAGGAGTTAAAGTGTGTAAAGGTAAAGTCATGGTATCTTGGTTCTTCCAACCAGATCTCCTTAATGCATAATACAATGGCACACATGTAAGTATGTATATGTACAGAAAATTTCCAATGTCATTAGAAAGTGTGAATATTAATTCCCTGAAGAATAATATTCCAGTTATGTTTACTAACTGGAATTTTGGATTTAGGGATATGTGCTTTATTAATTTCTGGGATCTATTTACAGTCGAAAAAAAGTCAAACAAGTGGCAACAATACGTGTTGGCATTTTTTTAAGGCAGGGTCTCTCTCACCATGCAGGCTGAGCTCAAATTCACCATACTCCTGTCTCAGCCTCTTGAATGCTGGATTAAACTCATCATGCTCCTGCCTCAGCCTCTTAAATGCTTGGTTTGTATTGGCGTCCTGCAGCATACCACGATCATTCTACTTCCTTGTTACTGCTGTGGGTTCTTTAATTCGCCATCCAATAAAACGTGACATTGAATTATGATCTGGTAACATAATCAGGCTGGGTTGTAGCTCAGAGGCACAGCAGCTACCTGGCAAGCACAGGGCCCTGAGTTCAATTCCTGGTACCAAAAAACTCATACAAACAAAAACTGAACAACTTGATCATCGATAGTTTTTCTGAAATCCTTGTTGTGTTTTTATGAAGACTGGCATCTGAATAGTTATTGGAAATAAAATATTTTGTTGAAAGAAGAAATGACTCAGTAGTATCCTATACTTGATAAGAACATAGGCAATTGTTCTTAGTATTTAAATAGGCAAAGCTTTCTTATACTCTTGATTGTGATGTGTCTATTTATTCAAATATAATTTAGTAAGGACCACTCATGTGTGTGTGTAGGTCCCTGAGACACTTTTCAATTTATGGCTAAATTGCTAGACATTTTTTGGGGAGTTGATGCCCTGAGCCTTTTCCCAAAGTTCCTTGTTTCCCTTGGAACCCTCAGATCACTCTCGGCCCTAGCTCCAAGGCCGCCTGGTTCTTCCTCTTCTCTGTCCCTCCGACTCGGGTCTGTCTGTGTAGGTGCACCTCAGCTTCTCTCTCTTACTTTCCTGTGACTTCGGTCCCACCATGGGGTTGTGAGAGCAGGTGTCGGTCAAATCTGGACTCTGGGGCTGGTTCTGCCCTTCAGCCGAGTGATCTTGGACAGGTCCCTCCGTGTTTTCATCAGTTTGTTTTAGGGTACAGTAACACACACAGAGGCCAGCTCAGTCAGAGCACTCGTGTGAGGCAGGGTCGGCTAATGGTGTGGTGACAGTCAGCTCGGGGTTTTACTGTCTTTAAAACCCCGGGGTTTATTTTTCATCCACCTAATGTTGGCTGTGGGTCTGAGCGAACCCGCCAAGGCGCGGTTCAGTGACCAAGGCTACATCAAAGCCGTGGTGTGTCCATCTCAGTTCACATTGCTGTGGTTCGTGTGGGCGCGGGCAGCTGGAGTCTCTCACTGGCAATTAAGTTTTCAAATTATGTGTCAGGAAAGTGGCCTGGTGTGAAGGCCCCTAGGTTTAGTCCCTAGTCCTGCAAGAATGAACAAACAAGCAAACAAAGTGGCCTTCGCAGATGCTCGGAGGTGGGCAGGCTCAGGGCTTGGTGCAGGTATAGAGGAAGGAAACGGCACAGCACTCAACAGATCAGGAAGATAGCTTCCCGGAAGTCTGCTGCCGTGGGAGCTACAGAGGTTTTACCCTCAGACCCAAGATCTCGCATTTCCGTTAATCCTTGGGATTCTAGGTCTTCACGTTGAGTGGAATTCTGAAATAATGGCCTAAATTTCAAGTAAATGTGCCACCCCATAGAACACGCACAAGGGACAACATGAGTGTATTTCCCGTGGTTTTAAGAGATTTGGTGCTGGTAACAAGGGCGGGTGTGACATTCTTTTTCTAATTATCATCTGACTGGGTTGCCAAGGACACATCTGGTATTCTGATCTTCCTCCTAAGCTGTATTTATTTTCAAGGGCCAGGATGGACATCCTTGGATGGGAGGAGCAAAGACAGCCCAGTGCATCCTTGGGTTTGTGAGCTGAGGGAGGTCTCTGCTTTGTGACAGTTGCCTCAATTCCGTCACAGTGTAACTCATAAAGGAAGAATGAAAAAACAGTGCTTGGGAGCAGAGTCAGACCTCAGGCTCCACCAGGACTTCACCAGCTGTTAGCTGTGCCTCACTTCAGCCTGGTGAACCCCCCCTTGTAGGTGTCACTGACTGCCCTCGCATTGGGGTTTGACTAGGTGACTGCTGGGATCTAAGAAGGGATGGCGAACTCTCCGGTGACTGATGGAGAGGCTTTGTCACGGCTGGTTTTGCCTGGAGAAATAGGATGAAGGATGTGAATGTTCTTTACCTGCTAGGAGGAGGCAAGTTAGAACATGGAAAATAGCACCAGAATTGCAAAGCCTGCCAGGATACCTCGATTTTCATATCAACTCCCGTAGTGGTGACTTACTGGGAGCTATTGGGCATGTCGCTTTATTTTACTGAACCTGTTTTTTCCACAAAAAAAAAAAAAAGCTGGACATAATGGTGCAGGCTTGTAATTCTAGCACTGGGGAGGCTGAGGCAGAAGGATCACAAGTTTAAGCCCAGCCTGGGCTACACAGCAGGTTCAAGGCCAGCCTGGAGTCAGAGTGTGTCCCTGCCTCAAAAAACAAAAACACAAAATTTAAGAAATAAATGCTAGCTCATTGATTTTGGAGGATTAATAGGAAAATCAAAAGGTTTGAGAAATATGCATAAAGAGAATTAAAAAACCTAAAGTGTAAAGATAATTCAAATGAACATTTTTCTCTTTAAAAAGTATAAGTTGAACGGCCCTAATCTGAAAATTCCAAATTTCCAATGTTTCAGCATTCAAAAGTCTTTGTGCACAGTTATCTCCCAGGAATGGGAAATTCCACACCTGACCTCCAGTGATAGACCACAGTCAAAATGTAGGTGAACAAAGAATGCAGTGTAAAATGACCTGTGGTAGAGTGTTGCCACTCAGCGTAAAGAATATATGAAACAGAAATGGATTTCACGTTTAGTCGTGGTTCCCTCCCTAAGCTATCACGCAAATCTTCACAACCCCAAAACAAAGCAAAGCTGATCCACTCTGGTCCCAAACATTTTGGACAAGGGGTTTTCACCCTGCAATATATATTGTTGTAAATTTTCTGAAAATATATGAATAAATACAACTAAAAGTTTGGCATTCAAATCAAATAAAATGCCACTGCATAGAGATAATGACTATTAATGAATTGATGTGCAGCTTTCCAGATTTTTATAGTCTACTGTTTGTTTTGTTTTGTTTTTATGAGGCAGGGTCTCACTGGGTACCCAGGCTGTCCTCAAAATTGGGATCCTCCTGTCTCAGCCTCCCAAATGCTAGGTTATAACCTACTTTTCCCATATTAAACACACTGTTAACATATTTGCATACCATTACAGGCTTTAAATAAATGCTCATGGCTTTGCTGAATGATTGTATCTCAACTTGTAAAACCATTGCCTTATTTATTTATGAACACATGGGCTGTTTTCCATTTGCCCTGTGTTGTGGCTGTTGTATATTCCCTCCTGTCCATTGTTTGTCAGCTATTTGGTTTGACCGGGCGGGAGGGGGTCTTTTTCCTCTGTTCTGTCCTCCAAATTAATCCTGTTTGGGGGTCTGGGGTGGGTGTGACTTGGTGGTAGAGCTCTTGCCTAGTGTGTGTGAGACCCTGGGTTCCATCGCCACCATGACACAAGACTAAACAACTGATTCCTATTCAGTGCAAACCAATGGATGTGGCCCCGTGGCAGCCCAGAGTGAGCAGGAGACCTGTGTTAACAGGGTGGACGGAGCTCGCTGCTTCTGCTGTGACTGGGGAGACAAAAATCCCTCTTCTGGAACAGCTGCAGTCCTGTGGAGCTGAGTAAGGGACAAAATCAGATTATGGAGTGGGACAGAGCCAGGGGAACTGGTGCATGGAGCTGAACCCAGATAAAGCTGTGGTGGAAACTTCATTTCCAAGCCTTCTAATGTGTGACCTGCAGCTCCCCTGTATTACCAAACCTAGTCTGAATCTCGTTTTCTTGTCACTTGAAGCCAAATGCATCCTAGGGGCATGCATTTAAAATGGCATGGCAGCAAGTGTACTTGTGGCTTGGTCTCTCTGCACATCCAGCCATGACTTTGCCCTTGGCATTGTGTTAGTAGAACTAGGGCATGTGGAGCAGGCAGTGCTGCTTCCAAGAGCCCCTTAGTTCACATTTATGCCTTTTGTGTTCCCACTGGCTTTGCTGTGCTTTTACTGACAGCAATAGGTTCCTGGGGGCTCCTTTGGGAAAATTGTATTTAGGCTGCTGGGGAGGCAGAAATGCTGGAAATCACTGTGGTGCTGCCCTCAGCACATGGCAGGTGGAGGGAGGAGATGGAAGCCGCTCCTTTGCTCTGACCTCTGAGTCTCCCCGGGGGACTGGGATAAAGTTGCCCTCTGTGTGACTTGCCTGGCAATTACTTCTGGTTGGATTTTGCCCCATTTCTGTCCTTCTTTCCCCTACTCATGTCCAGCTTCCCCTGGGAACATACATTTAATAAATGATATGAGCAGATTAGGGACTGAATGTGTTACCCAAGTTCTCTCTTATCATAGTATGCTGGTTTGAAGATGGGAGTTTTGTGAAGTGGTCAGGTCACCATCAGGTCATGGGGGGTGGTACCCTTGTGATGGGATTAGTGCCCTTCTAAGAAGAGACAAGATGAGTGTCTTGCCCTGTCTTTGGTGTGTGAGGATGCAATGAGAAGATGGCATCTGCAGCCTAGGAGAGGACTCTCACTGGAACCTGACAATGTGGGCATCCTGACCTGGAACTTCCAGAGCTATAGGAAATGAATCTCTGTTATTTATGAGCCACCTGACCTGTGGCTCTTTGTTAAGGCAACCTAGACTGACTACGATATGGCATGAATTCTCATTGCAGGATCTGCTTCTGGTGAATCCAATCTAACAGCTTGGGAAGGATTTTCAAGTATATGATTGATTAACTCTTAGCTTAAATAGTGCATAGCTATTACAGCTACTCTGCATGGTCTGACCCATGACTGGATCTTGGGCCCTTCGGTAATGAGATGAGAAAGGAGGGGATTTAGGGCTTCTTACAGTGTTTGATGAACACAGGCCTACAATTTTGGAACTGGTTTTGGCTGATGGAATAAGTCTTGTAGTTCTTACTCTGCTGGGAAACAGCACATACTATCCTGTTCGGCAGATCTCAGTGTCATCTTGCTCCGCCACCCTGAAGTCTATATCCTCTCCCATTTAATTTCATCTTATTTTCCAAAGTTATAATTCCTTACAAAATTCTGAGACTTCTTTATGCTTAGTACTAAAAATTCTCACAATAATAGATCAAGTTGCTTTTACATTCACACAGGTCCCCTTGAAGGAGGGAGAAAACCATCACATTTTCCACCCTGTGAGAGGGCTGTTCTCTCCTGGAAAGCTCCTTTATCCTTATCTCCCTTTGGATTAGCAGTTGTTATGGTTTAGATGTAGAGTGTCCCTAGCAGTATAATATCAGAGGTGGGGCTTTTGGAAGGCAATTGGATCACGGGAGTGCTACACTCACTGGTGGACTAATCCCCGGGTGAGTTCAGAGATGACTGTTCTGTTGGGAGGTAGGGCCTGGTGGGAATAGGCAGGTACCAGGGTCACACCTTGGAAGGGTGTATTCTTATATTCACCTCCTTTCTTCTCTCTCTGTTTCCTGGCTTTTGTGGAGTGAGCACCTTTTTTCCACCAGGTCCTCCCTTCCACCATGCTGTTTCTGCTTTCAAGCTGTTGTTATGGTTTGTGTCTGGATGTCCCCAAAGCCTCATGCAGTCACGGGGGCAACCTTCTAGAATTTGTGATTGATTATGGTTGTGAGTGCTACACTCACCCTACGATAGATAACCTGCATACAATATAAGGGACAGAGAGTTTTTGTTCCACACTCTCCCCTTGTTGCTCTTGTTGCTTTTGCTGTTTTCTACCATGAACTGTTGCCCTCTGCCACTCTGCCTTGGAGCAACCAGTTACAGACTGAAACCTCCACAAAATGTGAGCTAAGTAAACTTTTCCTTCTCTAATTTTGGGCATCAGGTATTTTATCTCAGCAATGAGAGAAAAGTATCCAAGACACTGACCAACTATGGAGTGAACCTAATGAAACTGTCCATGAGTCAAAACCAACCTCCCCTCTTCAGGTTGGCATTAGGTATTGTGTCCCAGTGACAGGAAAGCTGATTAATGCAGTGGGGTTAGCACTGTCTTTGATTCTTCTACCTTCCATAAATGTTTTCTACTTGTCCTTCTACTTGTCCTTGCCTAATCTTTCTCTCACATTTCCATTTGACTGCTTGAGTCTGTGTGGATGCCATTTGTTTTGGACTGAATTTTCTCCTTCCCAACCTGGAATTCATATGTAGAAGTTCTAAATTGCATTGTAACAATTTGAAGATAAGGCCTTTAAAAAAGCACCATATTTCCCTGAACATAAGCCAGGGTCTTATGTTAATTTTTGGTCCAAAAGATACACTAGGGCTTATTTTCAGAGGATGTCTGACTTTTCATGTACAACATGACAATTTTACATTTTCTTGCATGACAATTTACATTTATTAATTTATTTGTGTACAAAAACCTATGTTTATTGAGTACAGTCAAGTCTTCTAGAACAGTGTCATAACTCTCCAAACCCTGAATTCAGGCCTGAATTTCTTGAGACTCCATTTCCTCTGGCACCACTGCCCCAGTCTCTCACGCCCAGCATTGAAGCTGTCCTTAAGCCAGTGCGTCTTGCCCACATAGCCTGCTCAGTGGACTGTGCAACACACCTGTCCACAGTTCTATTCCACAAATTCTTCACCGGAGTCATGGCCTCTTGTAGGCTGGGCTTCACAAAGTTCCCATTAAATAAAGTGTTATTAGAAGACTTATGAGACAGGAGCAGGAACAGAAATGATGACAGTTAATAATGATCATTTTCACAAAAGCAACAATAGATTGTAGATACCAACATTCAGAAAATGCTTCTTTGTTTCACATGAGCGAATTAAGTATATCCATTATAACTCATGATGTATTGAATTGTAAAGACTCATATTAGACACAACCATGTCCACTTGTTACCAAATGTGTTCCTTCATCGTGTACTGTATCTACTCTGGTTGGTCACTCATCAGTAAGTCTCACATCCATCTGTTAATATAGGTGCTTACCTCTCATCCAAAGATACTTGCTTGGGTATTTACAAATAATTATAACTTGTATTATTATTTTAAGTACTATTGTCAGTAATATTTATTTGTATTTAATTATATATTGGTATTTTATAATTCAGTATGTCTATCATGTGTTGCAACAGATGTACTAAATACACAGGTCTTAACTGAGGCTTATTTTTGGGGTAGGGTTCATATTATGAGCATCCTGAAAAATCATGTTAGGGCTTATGTTCCTGGTATAATTTGGGAGGAATTACAGTAATTAAGGTTAAAGAAGGTCACAAGGGTGGGACTCTACTCTGATAGACCCAATATTTCTACTGAAAGAGGAAGTTGCCAGTGAGCTGCCTTGGCCCCGTCACAGCGGAGGTCACGTGGAGATGCAGTGAGAAGAGAAGATGCAGCCAGGGAGGCCTCAGGAAGGACCAGTCCAACTGTCAGCTTAGTCTTGGACTTGGAGCCCCCAAGACTAACGGGGGGCTGTGAAGCCACCCTGTCCATAGTGTTCTGTTACACTGACTTGTGTACTCTCACTGTTCTACACTGGGGTTCTGCCCCTCCCTTCCAACAATCCTTGACTGGCATCCTTGTCTCCAATTCATTCTGGTGAGCCTTTTCGTTTTTTGGTACCAGGAATTGAACTCAGGGCCTTGTGCTTTTGAGGCAGGTGCTGTGCCGCTGAGCTACATCTCTGGCTAATGTTTTATGATGAGCCTTTTCTTTTCTTTTTCCCAATTCATTCTGCCTTGACATCCCTCCCTCCAACCTCCCTTCCTCTTTTTCTCTCTCCCTCCTCTCCTTTCTCTTTTCCTTTTCTCCCTCCCCATCTCCCTTTCCCCCATTCTTCTCTCCGCTTCTTTCTTTGTTTTTTATCTTTTAGTGGTAATGGGGATTGCACCCAGGGCCTTCACATTGAGTTACTTCCCAAGTCTTTTAAAATTTTTAATTTTGAGACACAGCTTCACTAAGTTGCTCAGTCTGGGGTCAACTTGCAATCCTCCTGCCTCAGTCTCCCAGAGTACTGGGATTATAGACACATGCCACCATGCAGGGCTCTTTCTTTGTTTTTGAGATAGGATCTTGCTGTGTTCTAGGCTGGCCTTGAACTTGCCATGTTGTTCAGGTTGACCTTGAGCCCCAAGTCCCCTGTGTCAATTCCTGAGGGCTGGGATTACAGGTGGACATCACCACACCCAGTTTCTGTGATATCACCTGTTATTGAGTTTTATCCTGGAAGCTTCATCTAACAGGTTTTGCCTTTATCACGTGAATTTATACTTAATCAAAGTTTGGATTTTAAGTATTTTATGTCTCTTTCCATTTAAGATACCTAGACTGTGGTGTCTGTGGTGATAACTCTAGGGAAAGGCACACACAGTTGGATAGGGAGGGATAGTAGGACTTTCATAGACTGAGTTGGGGCTAGAGTCCCATCATGCACAGAGTAGGGAACTAAAAGCCCCAAGAAGGCTGTTGTGCCATTGTTACATCAGCTCCACCTGAGTTGCTGAAGTCTTTGGCTTGTGCTGCTTTTAGCCTGAATTCCTTGCACCTAATGAGCCATGTGACAGTGGTGAGAAGGCTGGCTTGTGTTGTGTTGTGCTTCACATCCCCTTCTACTGTTATGACCTAGTCTTCTTCTTTTGCTATCTATGCTGCAAAATAGAATCAGTGCTTCACAGAAATTCAACAGACAGGTCACTACTAAGGCCATTGGTGCCTGGAGTGTCCTAGAGGTGAGCATCTTCTGCATGTGCCTAGCATAAAACTATAAATGACTTTGTAGCTTATAAAAGTTAATACATTGTGTCAACTTGAGAAGTTTAGACGTTTAAGTGACTCAGCAGGGGACCAGGGTCCTGACTTTGTAAACATCCTGAGCCTGTGCAAGAGGAGGGCATGGAGATGGTGTGGGTGTAAAGGGCCACTGTAGGGTGGAGAGCCTGCATACAATATAAGGGAGGAAAAGAGGCTTGCTCTGCCCCCTACCCTTTTGTGCTCTCACTGATTTTGCTGTCTTCTGCTGCCTACAAACGTTGCCTCTGTGCCATTCCATCCTGCCTTAAAGCCAGATAATTATGACTGAAACCTCCACAAACTGGAAGCTAAACAAACTTTTCCTTACTTAATTTTGGGCATCAGGTATTTTGTCCCAGCAATGAGAGAAGAGTAACTAAGATACAGCCTAACCTGAGAATACAGATATGACTTCACGTGTGTGTGTGTGTGTGTGTGTGTGTGTACGCATGTGTGTGTATAAACACAGAGATGTAAGTCTGTGATCTTTGTGTAAGGCCCATTCATTTAGAGCAAAAAAAGCCTACTCCAAACTTCCCTTCTGGGCCTGGGAACTGCTGTGGTAGATAAGAAAGGGATCTGGGATGAGCTGCTCTTCCTGCCATTGACCAGAAGCTGCTATTACTGGTGAGAAATGGGTCTGAGATGGACTCCTTTTCATACCATTGACCAGAAGCTGCTGTGACTGGTGAGAAACTGATTCAAGACAGGCTACTGTCAAAAACAGGAGCTGCTGCGACTGGTGAGAAGGGGTCTGAGACAGGCACCTGCTCCTTCCATTGATGAGACTCAGGTACCTGAGACCAGCAGGAAAGTCAGAGACACAGTAGGGCCCTGGCTAGAGCACACATGATAGACAGGCATGGTTAGTGGTTCATAAAAGTCTAAAGCAATAATAAGAAAGTGAGACAGCAGGTAATTGGAGGCAGTAACCAGTGCTGGATGGGAGAAGCAGCCAACTATGTCCCAGTGAGAAGCAGCCATCAGGGACCCCCATTGCCACTGGGGACTGGTAACTTGTGCAGGCAGGGTGAAGCAGCCAGTCAAGCACCCACATGCCTGCTGCCATCAGGAGAAATCTCAGTGTAGCCATGTATGTCTGGAGAAGCCCACCCTGCACCCCACCACCTCTCTGGGAACCTAGGATGGGAGAAATGCAGGAGCCTGGCCCATTCTCCTACATTGTGGATGGGCAACCAATGTGGGAAGTGCCTGAGACCCCAGGCACTTCCAGAGTAACCCAGGAAACTGGCTCATCCAGAGTAACCCAGGAAAATGTCAAGATGAAGGAGCAAAGGCAATCTTAGACCTCCAGCCCACACAGAACAAGTCTAGGAGACATAGACATGGAAGAACTTGGAAATCTCACACTTGAAATCTCTGAAAGGATAGCAACTGAAGTAAAGAAACAGCTTTATGAGGCTGTAAAAGTAATCAGATCAGAAATAGTATCTCATGTAAAAGAAGAAATGGCAAATATAATGAAAGAAATGCTGAGCATGTCTAAAGAAGACAGATAAAAAAAAGAGGAGCATAGGAAAATGATGGAAACCTTGAATGAACAATGTAGGAAGATATTACAATGCATGAAACAGATTCAAAGAGATATCCAGGAAGTTAAAAACTCCATTGAAAGCTGACAAAACTGCTGGAAAGAAACTGAATGTAGACTTTCAGACCTTAAAGACAGGAGTGCAACTACTGATCACAAAAAGAAAGTTCTCCTCAAAATTATAAGGTACCGGGAAATAATTCAACAGCTGCAAGATGATGCAAAGAAAAATAATTTAAGACTCATAGATGTCAGTGAAAAAGCAGGGGTCAACACAAATGACATAAAAAGACTATTTACAGAACTAATAGCAGAAAACTTCCTAAGCATGGGAAAAGGACCTGACATACAAATAAGTGAGGCATTGTAGAACTCCAACTAGCCATAACCAAAATAAATCTACACCCAGACATATAATAATCAAGATATTAGAAATTCAGCACAAGAACAGAATATCAAAGGATGTTAGAGAAAAGAAACATCACTTATAAAGGAAACTTATCAGAATCACAGTAGACTTCTCAACACAAACCATCAAGTCAAGAAGAGCTTGGAGTGAAGTGTTTCAAGTCCTGAAAGAAAACAACTTACAATGCAGATTGACGTACCCTGAAAAATTCCCTTTAAAAATTGATGGAGAAATAAGATACTTCTATGATAAAGAACAACCAAAAGAATTCATGACTACTTAACCCACCCTACAAAGAATGCTGAAGGATATTCTAGAGAGAGAGAGATAAAGATGACCATGATTCCAGGAACTGCAGCAGAGGGAGATCACTGAGAAGGACAAGCAATTGAAGGAAAGGAAAAGTGGAGGGCCAATGGCAGGATGATAGCTTGGCAGAAATGATCTCGTGTGTGTTAGTCATAACCATGAATTGAAAATGGCCTCAGTCTAGCAATAAAGAGAAATTCAGGCAGAGTGGATCAAGACACAAGATCCATCAATATGTTATATGCAAGAAACATGTTTGACTTAAAAGAAAATTCATGGACTGAAAGTTGGAGGATAGAACACAATGCTCCATATGACAGAGGCACCCCAAAAAGCAGGGGTAACTTACCAATCAACCACAGAATAGATAAGAAAGATACTGTACTTTTATACAATGCAAAGCTACTCAGCTCTAAAGAAGGGTAATCTCAATGCTCTTGAAGGTATGGATACAACTTGAGATCATGCTCATGGGTGAAATGGTTTGACTCATGTTGTCTTCCTAGTATAAAAGACTGAAGGAGTTGATGGGATCCAAAATGTACAATAGATATTGTGAAAGTAAAAGGGAAGAAAATGTCTAAAAAGGGAAGGTGGTAGCCATTGTTAACTTCCTACTATCTTGTTTTGAAATCGTGTACCATTTTCAATGTTTCATGTTGTTCAGTTTTATTCTGTTTTATTGTGTTTGATTTTATTATGTTTGATGGTAGGTGCAGCTATTTTGAAGATAACAAGGGGCATTGTGGTAGCCATTGTTGATTTCCTATTATCTTGTTCTGAAGTCCTGTATCATTTTCGTTGTTTTGTTTTGATTAGCTATATTCTGTTTCATTTTATTTGGTTTTATTCTCTTTAAAACAAAATAAAACAAAACAAAACAAAACAAAACAAAAACCCAACAAAAACAAAACAAAGCAAAAGCCCACAAATGTCCCTTCTGGATCTAGAAAGCTTGTCTTTCATGAAAACATAGGTTATATAAGACTGATATAGAGGGCTAACGACACAGTGTTTTCTAGAAGAATGTGATATATTGTAGATTGTTAGAGGTAGGAGAAAATCAAGTGTCACCACAGTAACTATCTTTTTTTCTTTTTAAGCCTTATTCACATTTCATTAGAGGCAATGCTTTGATGCCCCATGAAGTTCTTTTTAGTAATGCATGTGGAATTTAGCATGCGGAAATCCATACTAGCAATCCATTTCATTGGTGTCATGGAAACTTCTGGGCAGCTCAGGGGTAGGGACAATTTGAGACAGTGCATATGTTCACTGAGTCTTCCTTGTTTGTGTGAGAGGTGGACTGTCACGTGCTGCACATGTCATCCTTTCTGTAACTGTAATATCCAAGAAATCACGGGGTTGGTGGGCTATTTATGCTCCCTGACTTGTGTCCTGAGAAACACATCCTGTGTTGAAAATATCAAAAGTGCATTTGTGCCCTGAACCTACTGAGAGTCAGAGCTGGGCAGCATCGTGCACTGTAGGGTGTGAGTGCTTCTTGCATGACCCAGCATCTGTGCTGGAGTTGCAGCTCACTGGCTGGTCTGGCATGATGGCACAGTGGCACGTTGGCATGGTCAGGGTATCATAGCACCTTTCCATAGCCTGGTAGATGACCCCCATCTGAAGTCTCTATTTTATGTGTATCATTTTTGCACAATTGTAAAGCTAGTAGATTGCAGGTGAAACCATTTTAAGCTAGAGGTTGTGTCTGTTTTTAGGTTGGGCAGAAAATTGTGGCATATTGACACATTCATCTATGCTCTACCTATTGGTTAATTTTCTAGTGGTGAATACACCATACTTTGGGAAATGTTGATGTTGTTCAGCTCTCATTTGAGGATGAGAAAGGGAAGGTCTGTAACTCCTTGTTGAAGGCCATTCAGATGTTTAATGGCAGAAGTGTCGAGTTTTGTCTCCAGAGC
Organism: Dolichotis patagonum; assembly: GCA_004027295.1. NCBI lineage: Eukaryota > Metazoa > Chordata > Mammalia > Rodentia > Caviidae > Dolichotis > Dolichotis patagonum. The sequence goes on from PVJX010014070.1 coordinate 15,458, forward strand.
AATAATGCTACTTAATCTCTTAGAACAGGCATAAATCAGACATTAGTAGCCTCTTGGTGTGGGAGCCCCATAATGAAATGCAGATCAGTGGTTGGCTATTCCCACAAACTCTTAAGAAATTAGAGTCTTGAAAAGCTCATCATGGAAACATATTTGCTGAGATGGAAGGGAACCCATAGCCGTCTAGTTCAAAGTTGGGTGGAACCCTAGAAGTCAAGGTGTAAAAGGATATCAAACAGGCATTTTTGGGGTCCCTGGTCCTTATTTCAATCATAGCTGTGCTGTTTTTATCTTCCATATGTCATTTTCTTATAAGGTAGCCCTGAAAATATCTTTGGGACTAATGTTGGAAATGTATGGTGTGTCTCCATTTTCATCTAAGAATAAGCACAGGATTTTCTCATAACAAGGTATTCCTTTTCTAGAATACTTGGATCTTAAAAAAAAAAGCAAGTGGGCCTGTGTGTATGGGCTTTGTGATCATGGAAATTTGAACCCAAACCCTATGGACTTCTCTGGTTAGGACTTTGATATTGCTCCTTTCTCCCGATGAGGGAATCCATCCTTTCATGGGCTCTGGGGCTTCCTGATGCTGGAGGCATCACCGATGTTGGGCTGGGAGTGATGGAAAAAAGACATCCTCACTCCGGGGAAGGACATACGAAGAGGGAATAAAGGTGACAGCATCCCTGAAGTCTCCCTTGTAATTCCAGCTGTGTCCCTGCAGATTCCTTGGGAGAACAGATGGTGGGTGCTGGGGTTGGGGAAATAGGGAGCAGGTGTGTAATGGGTCTAGATTTGCAGTTTTGTAGTATGAAAAATTTCCAGAGGTTACAGAGCAGTGTGAATGTGCTTAACACTACTGAGCTGTATACTTAAAAATGGTTGAGAGAGTAAATATTATGTTTCGTATATTTTACCACAATTAACAAACAACAATGAAATGTCCCTTGGTGGCACAATGGGTATTTTTGTCACTTGCTCTGTGGACAGGTCTAAAGGAGCAGTCCTAGTAGATAGGGAGTGGGGGGGGGAGCGTTGTAGACGCAGCAATATTAAGCAAGAGTACCAAGAGAAGGGCTCCGTGCAGAGCCACAGGGAGGCCAGGTGTGGCAGGAAGATGTGATGGAGTGTGAGGAACAATGAGGGATGGGGGAGCAGGGGTCATGTCTGTGCATGCGTGTGCACATGTGTGTGCACTTAGGGGAGTGTTCTGGAGGTGAGGAGTTGTGAAGGAGGTGAAGGAGGAAGGGAAAACAGAAAAATGCAGGAAGTGAGGTCTTTACTTTTGCTAGGAGCTGGATGGGAGCCTTTGGAGGCTGCAGAGCTCAGGAAAGTCCTGGGCTGACCTGAGGTTTACCAGGATCGCTGTGCCCACTCTACTGCAAAGCACTGAATGGGAGTGAGGGCAGAGCAGCGAGGAGCTTGGAGGGCTGCAGAGGAGGGGCCTTTGGAAACTGAGGCACACCTTCCTCCTCCACAGCTGGGATAAGCGTGCCCGCTGCTGGCAGTGGAGTAGGGTTTAGCTGGGTGTGTCTGCCTCCCTTCTCCACATACTTCTGACTTCCCCACCTCTTGGAGGTGGAGGTTAAATATGACCCTGAGTTTTTCCCAGAGAGTGACTGGCCAAGCCTTAAAATAGTTCCAATCCACAGCCTCTGGAAACTCCTGTCCAGAAGGCTAACTTCCCTCAGGATTAGAATCATCACTCAGCAGGGAGAAAATGGATATCTGATAGCTGTGGGCTCTTAATGGCCTTCGAGCTGCAGGACAAATGGCTTGACTGAGCATACTTCATGCAGGCAAGATGAGTAATCTCTGGGAAGGAACACAAGGCCTCACACTTCTGCATCTGAGGAACTTGTGAAGGAGCTTGCTTCTTCTCCAGTGTGTGTCAAGTGTGGAAGGGATTGGTGGGTACAACCACAAGTTGTATAGTCCAGGTGTGCTGAGGGCAAGTTCCTCTTGACAGTGTTTTATTTTGTGATTTATAAAAATGCCCAGTATTGAGAAGGGTAGAGTGTGGTAGTTGACAGTGAATATGGTCATCTGGTTACTCATGAATTATGCATGTGGGGAAGGGAGGATTGTACAAACCTCTATCTACACAAGGAGAGAAAACTGCCTTCCACTAGCAGAGTGGAATTTCTCAACCTCTGTGATCATATTTTGGAGCAGATAGCTCTTTAGTGTGTGTGTGTGTGTGTGTGTGTGTGTGTGTGTGTGTACACTGTTCTGTGTTGTGGGAGTATTTTGCAGAGTCTCTGGTCTCTGAACACTGCATGCAGGGACCATTTCCCCAAAAGTAGCATTAAAAATCTCTCCAGACATTGCCAGATGTCCCCTGGGGGAGAAGTTGCCTCTGTCGTAGTCCACTGACCTCATCTTATGCAGGGGAATTGATGAAGTCAGGAGCTTTTCTTGATTCTCTAGCTAATGTCAATGAAGTTAAAACCAGGAGTGATTTTGGGTAGGGTTGCGCAGAGCTGTGGAGCATTCTCTTAGCATGGCCGAGGTGCCAGGCCCATCCCCAGCACCATGCAAAATAAAACAGGAAAGTCCTAGTGATTTGTACCTTGTCACTGGGACAGTACGGCTGTCCTCCTTGAAGGATCAGTTTTCCTGTGTTTTAACTAATAATGTCCTTGTGATGCCTGTATTTTGGGCATTCCAGCAAATAAGTGTGCCTGAAAGGCAAAGAAACCAAAAACAGCGTACTTCCAGATTGCCAGGGAGGGGCACACTTTTTTTCGTTCTTGCTCCTGGATCCATGCAATAATTAGCCAAAGTAAAATGAATATTAGCTCATGCTTAACTGCTTTTATAGCGCACTCGCGGCCCTGACCCAGTAGTGCTAAACCAATTATTTTTTGAACTTTATGGCTTTAAATAATCCTTTGCTCTAAAATTCCCTGTACCCCTCAGCTACTTAACCACAGGCCCCTCTGCCCTAAATCCTTTTCTTATACTTTGTAGCTTTTTAAGCAAGGCCCCTCTTTAAGAAGACATAATCCCTTCTCTGTAGAAAACATGAAAGACCTTGAACAAATCAAGATTTCTCCATGGAGAATTCAGCTAATCCTGTGCTTAGCTCCTAACAAGGAAATCCATCTCTCCACCAGGCACACCATTACCCGGACTAATGCCTGACTTGAATAACAAGCAAATTATTGTGCTTTTAATTGTAGCCTGCCTGGTCACAAAGCACATCTGAGAGAGGAATGCATGGAGCTCTTCCCTGAGAAACAGGTCATGCTTCTAATCCTCCTTTTCTGTTGCCTTCCCCTCCCCCTCCAATCCTTTTCTCTTCCCAGCAGCACAGAGGAAAAGAAAGAGAAGAAAAAAAGACAGCTAAATTATGTTTAAAATGGAAGAGTCTAAAAGATGAAAAGAGGTGGTAAATACTGACTTGAGAGAGGATGAATTATCCAGTCTCTGCAGTGTGGTTCACTGGAAGACAATCAGTGTTATCATAACCCCATTACTGAAGGGCAATCTTTGTTACCCTAAAGCAGCTTCCTTAGCTTCAGCACTGTTGAGATTTTGGGCTAGTTAGTTCTTTGGTGTGTGTGTGTGTGTGTGTGTGTGTGTGTGTGTGTGTGTGGTGGCTGTCCTGTATCCTGTAGGCTATTTAGCAGCCTACCAAGTTATGACAATACAAAAATGTCCCAAGACATTACTGGATGTATCCTGGGAGACAGAGGAGGGGGTGCCCCACATCGGCCCTGCTGGATAACCATCAACTGAAACCTTTCTCTACTGGGATTTATTTGCGCTCTCAGAG
>PVJX010014070.1:19341-45894 GCA_004027295.1 Dolichotis patagonum
AAGGTTGCTGAGGAAGCCGGGAGAGCTGTCTCCCTTCCGGATACTTCCAAGGGAAGGCAGCGCTCTCCCCAGCTTCTGGGGTGAAGACAATGCCAGCCAGCAGTTCTGCTGTAGACCTGCAAATCAGGACCACGGAGAGCGACCCACAAGCCAGGTTTTGCAAGCCTGAGTCGCAAGCTCAGTGCAGCCCTGGAGGCAAGCGTTTCTTCTGCCAGAGGACAGAGTCGCTCTATTTTTAGTGACCTATTAGGAGCGGGGCTGCCTGTCCTTCCGCCCGGAGCGTGGGCAGGGGGACGCTGCAGCGACCCCGGTGCGCACTAGATGGCGATGCGCGTCTTCCGAGGAGCCCGCTCGCGCTCCTCCCGGGCTGAGGACCACAAGTGCCACTCGTCCTGGGGCGGGGACCCACGTCTTCTCTCATTGTTGGCACAAACAGCTCCAAACAATTGCCTTGACCACACAGCTCTGAGCCACATTCCAGGGCGCTGCGGTCCGCTCAGGGGCGGACACTGGGAAAATGAACCAAGCGGCTCATTTGCTAGATTAGGGGAGGAGAGAAAAGAGAACTAGAGTAACAATGGGCGTAATTTATGTTTCGGACAAGAATAGGGGCCGTGCCTTTTCAGTGCCCCTCCCAACTGCTCCGGTACAGGAAAGCAATCACCTAATTAGTCCCGAATGGCTGGCTGGCAGGGCACGGATCTGCTGGCAGTCAGGCTGGAGCTGGGGGCAGAGGCGGGGGTGAGCGGGGGGGGGCCACTGTGGGGCGCGGGCTGCGCGGGGGCTGTGCCGGCCCTGGCCCTGCGGGAACAAGGGGCCCAGTGATTCTCCCGCCTTCATTTTGTGCAGGCGCATGACTTTCTAAACCGAGCGAAAGGAGACGTGCCCGGGCTGCTCCTCAGACCATACGGATGCAGATGGCCTGGCCTGGGACAGGGGACCCCGCCGGGGAGGCCTGAAAGCCCCACAGACTCACAAAGAGCAGGGTCTGGGACTGAGTTAAGATTCGGGTCCTTACGGCATGCCCGAGGGGAGTGAAATAAATGCCTGGCTACAGGTGTTTGTCTGTGTCTGTATGGGCTGCCCCTTCTCCCCCGTCCAAGGACCCCACCCCCGGTGTCCAGCTCCTGGGGGGAGCGCGAGCCACAGCTTGGTGGGTGGGTGCTGCTGCCTTCGGTTCATGAATTGGGATACTCATTGATTTGTTCAGGGATGACTTCTTGTTTTTTACTTAGATATCACTTTAATTGAAATACTTTGCTAATGCGATTTATCACAACTGTAAACTGTCAGTCTCCACAGCTGTTGCTTTTTTCAAGCAATCTGGCAAGTGTGCGTGGTAAAACCACAAAGTTGGGAGGTCGGGAAGAGCCGCGCAGACGCCCTTCCCACTGAGCTGGTCCTCGGCCCGCACCCCCTGCCGAAAGCATATGCTCCCCTTCCGGAGAGGCACCCACTTCAACTGCAGAGCACATCTGTTGTTCTTGGCTGCTGAAGAGCCAGCCGCTGCCCTCTCCTGGGAGGAGCACCTGCTTCGCTTGGAGGGCGAAACCTCCCCGTATCATGTGGGCTGGATGCGTGGACTCCCGTCTTCTGCAGTGGGATTGGTGGGGTTTGCATGGCCCCCAGCTCTGGTCAAAATCTTTCCTTATTTCCTGCCTCTTGGCCATGTGATTGGCTCTTGGGGTTTTGCCAGAATTCGCAAAACAACTGCAAAACTGAAACCAGTGAAATTTGCATGTCAGATTAGCTCCTGTTTTTACTAGGTCTCACATAGTACATGGCACATAATTACACTAAAAATTATTTGTTGTCTATTAGGAATTCAAATTTAATGAGGCATCCTATATCCTGCTACTTTATTGGTTCAATGGACGGTATTTGACCAAAAATTAGTCTAATCACAATCGGCTGGAACTGAGCTTCCCAGGAACTTGAGGGAAAGAATTTAAACAAACAAACAAACAAACAAACCAACCTTTTGGGGCTGCACAGCTGGTAAGAAGCACTGTCCTTAGAACTGTTGATGGCCGCCTTTGCTACCAAGCTGGAGCAGCTGCCACAGATGGGAGCCAATGTCCCCAAACCCAGTCTGTCTTGTTTGAGCAGTGTAGCTCACCCCCTCTCAAACCGGATCTGGGCTCAGTGGAGCCAGTGCTGACGGCCAGGTTGGGAGCCCTGCTTCCTACCCTTAAACCAGACAAACACAAAAATGTTAGCACCAGGATGGGCCCATGGGCTTAGCTTCTATGTGATCAAAAGAGTAGCAGGTAGATGTCAGGCAGTACAAATAATTGATGCCCAAAACACCTTTCTCTCATTTGCTAATTGACTTGTTTCTTGTAAGCATTAGCTCTTCAGGAGGGCAGGCTGGAGATAGGGTCAGAAATACTTGAGTGGAAGCTTGAATTTCAGATCTGCTTCTGCTTGGTTGGGTGGTTTTGGAGTTGGTGTGACTTCTGCAAAGTTTAATTTTGTATATATATATATGTGTGTGTGTGTGTGTGTATATATATATATATATATATATATATATTTTTTTTTTTTTTTTGGAAAAGGTCTCATTATGTAGTTCAGCCAGGCCTTGGATTCACAATGTGACCAAGTTTGCGGTGATCCTCCTGCCTCAGCCTCCCCAATACTGGCCTCCTAAGTAAGTACTGGCATGTACCACCACACCCGGCTTGCAAAGTTTAAGTTTTAGGTCTGCAAACCAGAGGCAGAAGTCCTTTCCCCACAAGACAGGGACAAAAACATATCCGTGAGAAAAACTGGTAAGCACCAGAGGTCTTTGCAACTTCTCTCCTACATAACCCAAGGGGTGGAGAATGAAGGCCTCAGGACAGGGCTTGCTACACTCTAGGTGCTGCAGTCATCACCGGGCAGGGCCTTAGGTGACCATTTGTGCACAAGGTTTTAAAGCATTGTCTTGTATATCTTGTCATTTTCAGTGTTTTTACAAACACTCCTGTCCCTTCACACTGGTTTCATGCCTTGTGTGTTTCCAGGTTGAGAACTTGGCCTGAACCTGAAGCCTTTGAAACTTGCTTGCTGTCTCTCTTGCTCTCCGGGCATTCACTCGATTTTAATTATGCGAGTATCTGAGATCACTCGACAAGCCATTTCTGTTTCTTGAAGTTGGTCCGTGTAACTGAAATGAAGTGGGAAGGAGAGCAGTGTTTACCTCGGTCAGTGGTGAATTCTACATTCCTCGCAGGTTTCCAGAACTTAGAGGTGGGTTTGGGCCACGGCAGGTGAAGTCAGATGTGGAACTTTTGTAGGTGGGAGAATCACTCAAGCACCTCTGCTCTTCCGTTTACAGTGTGTGTGATGTGCATGTTGTACGGGGCTCCTCAGCCTCCCGGGTGTCCTGACTCAGTGAGCCGGTGACAGTCAGGACTGGAATGCAGAGCCCCAGACTCACAGGTGCTGACTCCAGGCAGCCACCGATTCTGCAGAGCCTGGCAGCACACGCCTCCTTCGGGACACTGCAGGGGCCGTGTTCAGACCTTCCAGCCTCTTGGCTCTGTCCTGCTCTGAGGGAGTAGCCCGGGCCTTGTGGGCAACGCAGATCTGCTGTCAGAAAGGGAGGAGAGAGAGGAGCTGGGAGAAAGGTGTGCTCTGAGCTGTTGGTGGGGCTGTCACCTCTGATGGAGTGAGCTGGGGTCAGCCGCAGGTGACCACAGGTAAACAATGAAGCCAGGATGACTTTCAGGGATACAAAGGGCCCCTCCAACGACGTACCTTGAGTCACCTCTCTTCCTGTTGTTGGGAGCATCAGAAGCTCATCTCTGAACCAGGAGTGCTGGTGCACGCCTGTAATCCCAGCAGTCCAGGGGCCTAGGCAGGGATTCCAAGTTCCAGCCCAGCCGAGGCAATGTAACGGTTTAGGGAAAGTCTCTCACAAACAGTCTCGTTTCCACGAGCCATTATCCCATGGATTATCGGGTCAGTGAGGTAAGCCTCACCTCTTCTCCCAGCAAGTGGCATAGTATAGTCTTTAAATTCTCACTTAGGGGCCGATAAAAGCTCAGTGTCATGAATTGAGCAGAAGCAAGGAACTTTTGAAAGCCAGCTCACACAGAGAAACGCTACAAAGAAAGGGAACCGACCCTCCTTCGGCAGTCTGCAAACACCTCTGCAGCCTTGGGAAGCCAGCCCTGTCCTGTTCAAGGGTCCTGGGTGCCGCTGACTCAGTGCAGTTGTGGGGTAGTCCTGCCCCTCATCCCACGCAGAGGGGCAGTGACAGATGGGCCTGGCCAGGCCTGGTCTGGGGTTTGCTGTCCCTTCTGTGGAATCTCATCTTGGTAGTTGGCCTGCGCCTGTCTGCAGCGCAAGTCTGGATTCCCATGCAGGCCTGGTGACATCAGAGCTGCTACTTTGTCCAGCTGGTGCTTGTGTGGAGCACGCGGTCTGCGCTCTGTCCTCCGTGAAGCCTGCCGTGCCGAACGGTATTTGTATCAGCTGGGTCACCGAGTGTGGTGTGAGCAGAGCCATCGTACCAATCCAAGCTGGGACGGTGCCTGGAAGAGGGTCAACCTCTGCTGCTGTTCAGGCCGTGGAGAAACTCAGGTTACTCGTTACTGCAGCATGGTTTATAGATCCTGACTGATACTACCCCATGAAATTATGCCTCTCTGTTCCTTGGAAACTTCAGCCTCAAATTCTTGCTGTGCCCCAATAAATTATATATACTTACTGATCTACATGTACATTATATTTATATTTATACATTTATATTACATTTATATTATAGTACATTTATATTATATTATATTGAGAAGGGCTATTTCAGCACCCAAATACAGGTCAAACCGAGAGCAACTTTCATGTGGACTTAAAGACAACTTTATTTTTTTCCCAATGCAGGAGATTGAACTCAGGGCCTCCCCCATGCAGGCAAGTAGTCTACCACTGAGCTGTACCTCCAGCCCTTCCTTTTCAAAATTTTAAGATTTTTTTTTTAATTTTGAAGGTAGTAAAAATACAACAGAACAAGACAGAACAAAGCCAATCAAGACAATGCAGTGAGGTTGGTTCAGAACTTCATAGCAGGTTACTGGGATAACAGTAATAGGTGCCCTAGTACATCTCGTTATCTTCATAATAGTTGTCAGTCAATTAGCTATAGTGAAATCAAACCAAAAGCAGAACATTATGAAGCCATTCAAAAGAGAACATTGAATAGAGTAAAAACAATCGTAAGGCAACAAAACAGTGAAAACAACATTTGCTTTCGAACAGAAGATGGAAGGAGATCCCCCATATTTGCTATATTGCATACAGTCATCCTCCCAAGAGATGCTCGGACCTCTGTCCCCAGTTGCTAACGGGGGGTGGGGGTTGGGATGTTTAATTCTCAGCCCGAGCACTGGTAGGCTCATAGAAGCGCTGACTGGGTCTCCTCCTGGCTTGCGCCCGAGGGAGGTGCTTACCAAGAGGGCGGGCGGATTGCCTTCTAATGTAGCTGCCTGGGTTCCACCACGGCTGGATCTTGGAAGCTGCTGCCTGGGTAAAATTTTAAGTTTTGAGATAAGTTCTTACAATGTTTCTTGGGATGGTCTCAAACTTGCAATCCTGCCTCAGCCTCCTGAGTACCCAGGGTTACAGGCTTGTGCCCTAAACCTGGTTAGAGACTTCTTAAATACTTAGGAAAAAGAAAAACTGTTGTGTGGATCTCAAATATTCCTGAGCCTTTGGTGCTATTGGGAGGCAGAAGAACCTTTTTGAAGTATAGCATAATAGGTTAGTTTTGGGGGTGTCCTTCATGGGGACATGGGGTCTGTCTCTCCCACCTCCATGGGGTTAGCTGCTCTGTTTTGAGGTCCTGCATGGCCACAGACCCGAAAACAGTGACACCAAGTGACCATGGATGAAGCCTTTGAAACTATGAGCCAAAATAAATCTTCCTTTTAAGTGGATTATCTTGGGTAGATGGTCACAGCAACAGAAGGCTGACTGATGTTTACACCTTACCCACCTCCCACGCTTCTAGTTTGTGAGAGGCTGTATAATGTATTTCCTGAGCTTATAAAACCCTTCAAGAGAAGATAGTTGAGCTAACTCTTAAAATGTACCATCATAAAGTATTCGCCAAGTGGGTTAGTGTATTGTTGCTGCTGCAGTGATGCAGGAATTTTTTTTTTTTACTGAGAAGATGGTAATAATCATCAGATTAATTCCTGAGAGTAATTAGGGATTTTTAAATGTGCCTTTTCCCTGTGTAAGTAGAAACACCATCCAACCTATGCCCTAGTTTAATCAGTCAGCAAGGAGACCTAGACCTTTCTTATGTTTGTGCATGCATGTCACAGATGAGGGATTTGAAGCAGGGTTGTATACATCTCCCAGTGTACTGGAAATGCACTCTTCAAAACAAGAATGCTGAGAGGTGGACCTTTAAGCAACATGAGGCCACGTGGCTGGGTTAATTCCTTTCCACAGGAATGCCCTGGTTATCTGAGGAGTAGTTGCTGACGAAGGATGAATGAACCAAACCCCGCCTCACACTGTTACCCCTCTGCCTTCCACCGTGGATGACACAGCAAGAAGGCCCTCGACAGATGCAGGCACCTGAACCTTGGACCTCCTGACCTCCAGAACTATGAGAATCAAATCTCTTCAAACTCGGGTAGTCTATTAAAGCAGCACAAAATGAACTAGGGCAGTAAACTATGGTCTGTGAGCCAGATTTAATTCACTGTCTGCTTTTTCAATTAAAGTTTCTCTTTGACACCATTGAGCCATTTATTAATATGTTGTCGATGGCTTGTTTTGTGCCACAGCAGAATTAAGAATTTGTAACAAAGATTATGATCCACAAAGCCTCAGTTGTTTTCTACCTTATTCTTTAGGAAAAAGTTTGCTAAACTCTGATCTGAAACAGAAAGGGTTTTTTGTGACTTTTTTTAATCTCACAGAATGTTGCAAGTGGAAATGCTTTTTTATAATCCTCCATTTTTAGTGTGCTTTTTTTTTGCTTACAATTATATGTCTTGTTTCAAGTATTATAAAAAAGATCTAAGCCACTGTAGATCCCAGTGGAGAAGTAGACATTGAGTAAAACTTCTACACCATAAAAATAAAGGTGAGCTATAATATCGTCAAGGCAAGTGAAACCCAGAAGCCCCAAGGAATATGGAGAAATAATAATAATGTAAGTGAAGAATATATATCACATCCCCTAGCTATCTTAGGTACAAATGATAACTTTGAGAATCTATGACACAGGATTGTTGTGGTTTTGTGATTTTTCAATTGTGGGGTATTAACTTTCTTTCTTTTACTCTAGAGTGCAATTAGCCCCATTTCATGGGAAAAACCACCCCTGTTCCTTTGTAGTTCTTCCTCCCAGTTTCTGAAGAAGCTCAAGGTCATCAGAAAATTGGGGATGTTAAGCTTCACAAATACCTACAATGAAATGACAGGTTAGGACCTCAAACCTCAGGAGGTTTCCTAGGTTTTGAAAGTGACGCTTGAATTTCTTTTCAGGAGCATGTTGGGTGATTTAACTCCAGTATATTTGATAGGCACTTGCACAATCAGATATTGCTTTATTTCACTGCATAAATAACAAAGGTATCCTGTACATCCCTTTATTTCCCCCTCTGAGCTACAGGAATTGTGAGAGATCTGAGATTTGTACACATACACTTGATAGAAATGTATACCAATGGAGGGGGAATAATAAGGACTTTTATAGACCTTTCTCATTAAGACTCACCTTCAAAAACCACACTCACTCCTTCCTTATAATCAAATGATGCCTCATAACCCCCTAACCATTTTTAATATTCCCCAGACTCCACTGAACCATGCTGGTACTCAGACACCGTCTAGCTAGTCAGGGAAAGGAGTCTGCCATCATATTTAAAAGCAGATAGTGGGACCGGTTTTACAGGCAGTGGACTAGGACAATTCAGAAACAATTGCTTATGTGATCGTTGGAGGATTTGTCCCTGTCAAACAGTTAATATTGCTTTAATACATGAAGTAGGCTGTATAAGACGGCAATAATGAAAAATGTCAGGAAAGACAATATCAATTGTTATTCAACATCCACATCAAAGATTACTTTTTTGTCAGTAGCTTTCAGAAAATGTATTTTCCATCAGATCTGATTGCGTTCCTCTTTGAAGTGCTCCATCCTCCCGGTAGATTTAATGTGACATCTAGGCACTTTTTAGTCCCTGGGCCTCTGAGGCGATTCAGAGAGGCACAACAAGCCATCACAGGTTTATCCTCAAAGGCCGACACTGTCTGTCTGATTTATTGTAACTCTAAGAATCATCTCCAGCAAAGCATGAGCCTTGCTACCCAGCCCGAACGTCAGACTTTTATCAATTCATTTGTATGCAGCTGGTGGTTCTTGGAACCGAGAGCCCTATAGCCACTCATGGAAAATGCATTACCTGCGACTAATCCTTTTTATCTTTAAAGTCTGTATTTTTTATGTATAAGTCATTTTGGGTTATCATAAAATATACATAATTCTCCCTCCCCCCTCAAAAGGAAAAAAAAAGACAAAATGGAAAGAGAATATATAATCAGTTGTGAGCCTATGATGCCCTTATCAGCAAGGATTCTAAATAAACATCTCTCTTTATGTAAACACCGAGGGATATAAGGCTGTGATTACTTTCAATGGGAGACCGAAGGCTTCCCTCCCCCTTGTCCCCTTTTAGGTTTCAAAGTGAAACAGTGAGATTAATCACTGAAAATATGTTGGTCCATGCTCTGCAGCGTGTTCGTCTGGGAGAGCGGGTATCGGTGGTGGGCTGTGGTCATCTGTTCCGTTTCATAGACTTCCCACATCGCTTCACTCTGCATATGTTTCCCAAGCCATTTGTGAGTGGCCTTAATTAAGAGGACTGGAAATGTGTGTCCTCGGAGGATGAAGGACCCGCCTTCACCAGCCCAACCCAGTGTGGCTGTGGTGTCTGAACTTGTGGGGGTCTGGAGTACCTGGTCCCCCAACATCTCACATTCCACTAGCTGTCTTGTGTGGCTGTGTAATTGTTTCAGATATTTAGATTCTGCTTTAAAATCTAAATCTAAAAATTTAGAATCTTCACAAGCATGGGATGCTCTCTTCTACCTTAAACCAAATGGCACCACTGACAGACGGGTCCTTCCCCCTCGACACCACCGGTGACCAGCGGCCCTCCTGCCCAGGGCCCTCGCAGGCTGTGGCCTGCCAGGGTAAGCAGAGGCCTGCGGGCGGCTGGGCTCCCCGGGCCAGTGCTGTCCGGGCCTGCTGTCAGGCCAGGGCAGCGGAGTTAACGGGGTGACCGCGTGTGCGGCCCGCTGAGCCCGAGTATTTACCATCAGGCCCTCTCTGGGAAGCTTGATGGACCCTTGCCTTGGAACCATACCTGCGATTTTAAATTAATGAAGTTAATTAACCCCATCTAAGATGCACTCCGCCTGTGAGGGAAGGGGCCCTCGGGGGTGGAGGAAACAGTCCTGAAAGGAGATATTCCAACTGCTGGGAAAAGCTTCTGAGTGGGAGTGATACGATGGGCGAGGATTGCAGAGTGTTTTTTGTTTTTTGCTACTTTGGGTTCTTGCGACACAGCATGATAGATATTTTTTAAGAATCTGCATCGTTTTAAGGAATGTCATTCCTTTCTGGGCTGGATCCCACTTAAATCTTTCCACTTGCAGTGTGAAGTTTTTAAGACATCAAAAGATAGTACCCAAATATAGGGACTTTATTGACCTTTTTTTGGAAGATAAACTTGATGTTCAGATATAATCTATATTTTTCAGCCTTTAGCCAAAGATGGGGTTTCTTTCTGTCTAAACAATCCTGGATCCTAAGCTGGTGCGATTTAAAATTCAGACAGACCGTGAGAGGTGTGCTTACAAGCCCCAGCCAGGCTCTGGGAGTTTTGTGAAGGGACCGCTAGAAAGGCTTTCCCGGTGTGCCCCAGACGCCTGCGTGGGAAGCTGGGTCCTCCATGGAGCAGTGCGGGGAGGAGGGCCTGGCGGGAGTTCTGGCCTCGTGGAGGCCCATCACGGAAGTGTGCGAGGACGTGGGCTTGGGCTCCTGTTCTCCCTGCTGGCTTGTGATGCTGTGGCCTCCCTCGACGTGGCCTCTGAATCCCGGGAGAGTCGGACCTGCAGAACCGTGAGCCAAATACACTTCTGCTTCCAAAGGGCCCAGCCGTGGAACAGTGTCCCAGCAGCACACGCAGATGCGGTTGACGGGGCAGGCGCTCTCTGGGGCGGAAAGTGGGGCTAACTCGCTATTTCCAGAACTGTGGAGGACCCATTTGACCCAGTTATTTCTTATCTTGCAGACAGAGAAAGCAAAGGTGTTTGATCTCTGGATGGAGGGGACTTTGATCAGACGGTGGGCAGCTGTTACCCATCCCCTCCATTATTTCTATGAGCAGCTGTCTTTCGGGAAAGGAGCACAGGGATCTCGCTGGATGGAACTTGTTTAAAAACAAAAGGCTGAGCTTGTCAGCATTCTGTTTTCCACCAGAAAGGGGAAAATCAGTTTAGAGCAATGTCAGAAGATGTTAAGATTTTATGAGGGGTTTCGGAATCACTCCCATGCATCACTTCGCCGATGAAAAAAATTAGATTTGTTTTCACAGATGTTGCTGACACATTAGCGTCTTATAAAACTATACTGCATACAGGGCTGTGCTGCTCGGTGTGGTGTAGAAAGTCACCTTTCAGGCCTCGTTTTGGCTGTTCCTCTTCTCGTAGCCGTACTATACGATCTGACATTCCTTGCGACTAGTATATGTTTATGCCGGGCCGCACAGGCAGCTGCCCAGGCTCCTCCCCTGCCCTTGCAGAGCAGCTGCCCAGGCTGGAGCCCCGCCTCGGCCCTTCCCATGTTGCTCAGCTAAGGAGATGGAAAAGAATCAGAGCTGGGGCCTGGGGAGCGGTGAGAGGACAGAAGTGGGAGAAAGGCAGGAAGCCAGCGACAGTGAAGGTTTGCCGTGGTTGCCGTCATTTGCCCTGAGGTATGGAGAGAGCCGGTTCCCCACCCCCGGCCGCTCGCGGTGGTCAGGGAAGGTGCGTTTTCTGTGTGTCTGTGTGTGGCACAGCTTCGTGCCTCTGACAGACAAGCGCAGAGATGGAGGGCTCCATGGCACCATGCTCTGGGCTGGGTGGACCTCTGGCTCATTGCAGGGATCACACCACACTTGTCGGGAGTGTGGGCCTGAGGGAGTGAGACATGGTACCAGCTTGATGGTGAGGCTGGAGGAGGCTGGATAGGAGGCTGAGGCAGGAGGATCCCTGTGAGTTTGAGAGCAGCATGGGTTACATAGTGAGTTCAAGGTATATATATATATATATATATATACACCTATAGACATATATGATATATGTGTTTCTTGTACAGGCAAATATGCTTGAGATTTATATCCAACCAAGTGCTTCAAAAATCCTAGGATAACATACCGAAGCCATGCTAATTTAAGATATTCATTCCAGAAGAGAGAGGAAGGCAGTGTTTTGGCCTCCTGGCAGTGGCCCCAGAACCAGCCCCCTGTGGTTTCTCGCGGGCATTTCTGGAGGATGTCTAGTGCTGGCCGGCCCCAAACCCTCTCATGTAAGAAGATGAGATGTTGGAAAACACTAGAGTCTGCAGTCCGCTGTCCAGTCCCACGCAGAAGGCTCTTCTAGACCTTGCTGTGGTCCAGGGAAACCTACCTTTGTAATTCTTAGGGAAATTTATCAGAATTCTAGTGAGTTAATTCCAGTCTGCCTCTTCCAGTGAACCCATAGTGCACACAAATACACAAATATGTATCTATTTGGTCGGGAGCCAAGGGCAGTCAGAACAAAGGCCTTGACCCAGGACCCAGCTGGGATTTTGTTAGTTTGTGAAGAGGGGAGTGGCCCAAGGATGAGTGACTGAAGCGTGGTGATGAGCTGGGCTAGGAGGGAGGCCTGAAGTCACCTCTGCAGTATGGAGAGAGAGAGAGAGAGAGACACATACAGATATCTGCGTAACACAATTTGAGGCAGTGTCTAATGTTTTGGGGTTGGTGCTTCAGCTTTGATGTAAAATTTTTTATACCTCAAGGCTCAATCCCAGCTGACAGCATGGTTCTCTCTCCCAACTCACATATACTTCTTGTGAGCTGTGGTTGGGTGAGGCAGGCAACTGTGTTTGCTTCAAAGACTACATACATATCAGCACTTGGGCTAGATCCATTTACATTGCTTAAAGCCAATTGAGGGGATAGGGAAATGGCCTAGCCAGGTCTGTACTTATCCGTATATGGAAACAGGGCCAGGTGTTATGGTTTACGTTTAGAGGCCCCCCCCAAACCTCATGCAATCATGGATGCAGCTGGATCTAGTGTTTGTGATTGGTTCATTGTCTAGCACTGGGATTGGTGGTGTGAGGCTACATCTGCTTCGGCGTCGAGCCACCATACAGTGTAACAGTGGGAAGGAAATGTGTCTTCTCTCTCTTTTGTGGTTAGCACTTGCTGTTTGCGGCTACCATGAACTGCTCTCCCCGCCATGCCACCTTGCTACTTGGAGCAAACTGATTATGGACTGAAACCTCCAGCCTGTAAGAAATAAACCTTCTCTTCCCTAACTTTGGATGTCAGTATTTTGTCTCATCAATGAGAGAGAAAAGTAAAACAGAAATTGGTACTGAGAGAGTGGGGTCATTGCTGTTATGCTGCCTGGCCATTTGGCTTAAGAGGCTTGGAAATCAATTGGGAAAGATTTGAGAGACTGGCCAAAAAGACAGCCCCTATATTCTGTGAACTTACTGGAGACCCTGCTCGGAGCCTGTAAACTCAGTGCGTAGGTGGAAACGCTGCCAGTTAGGATGAAGCTCAGAAGGCTTCTGTTGAGAGAGACTGCAACGGCTGCTGGAGTCCAGGCAGGATATTGTGCTTTGGCTGAAAGTTGTTTTGCATTTTGTTTATATTTAGAAATATTACCTGGGTGGCAGAAAGATTTCAGTGCAGTCTATTGTTGGATGGTAGCATGATTAGTTCTGAGAGCTTTTGACCAGATCTATGTTAGAAATTCACAGCAAAGAGTCAGTAAAGTAATTTAAAACATTTGACCAGAAAGAAGGCTCCAGTGGAACTGTGGGCTGCAAAGATGAAGCAGAGGAGAACATAGTTGTTTAGAAGGACAGGACAATGGAAAAATGAACTGACATCTTTCACCTGAAAATAAGAGTCTATTTAAATTGCAGGAGATCCTTGTTTTGTAGTCTTGCCATGCTACGTTAAAAGTTAATGGGAAGCAAGGACTGTGATTATAATCTGTTAATTTGATTTTAACATTGTTTTTATATGTTTGTAACCAGGTTGTAACGTTGTTTTTATATGTTTGTAATTAATCAAAGTGTTGTGTTTTAATATTGAACCTTAGTCACCCTTTGGCTATTTTGCTTTTGGTACAGAAATAAGTGTAAAAAGAATAGTATATATGTAATTGTATTGATGTAAATCTGAATAGATCAAGATACGTTAACTTTCACAAATCTGCCACTAACGACTATAGTTTAAGGAAATGTGTGTGGTTATCAAGCTGACCAGGAGTGAATTGTTTGGATTAACACCTGGTGGTCAACTTAATGCCAGCTGAATTAAATCAGCATGGTGCTGAGTGTAGATGTTCCACCTGAGGAAAGTTGCCAGCATAAATAGAGATGTGGAGAAGAGGAGTAAGGCATTGTGGGTTTCTCTAAGTGTTGCTGTTCAAGCCATTGGTTCTCCTTGAAGGAGCTCGTCATGACTAGCTTCCTTAGTATGAGTTCGACCATTGTCATCAGAGGAGCTTGGGACCTTGTTGGTGAGAGTGGCTGTGATTCACTTTGGGGGAGCTCTGCTTCTTACACTGAGCATCGCTTCCTGGCTCCAGAGGGGAAGATGCGTGCTGTTCAATCTCCAGGGGAAGCTTGTCACGCTGGCTTCCTGGCATGTACTCAACTGTTCTCATCATTGAAGGAGCTTGGGACCTTCGTGTCACTGAGGATGGCTGTGGTGCTTTTCACAGCAGCCCTGGTTCTTATTTTGAGCATGACTTTTCAGCTCCAGTGTAGAACCCTCAACATACCAGCATAGCTCCTTCACCCCACTGGCATAGACTTGTTGGCTTCCACCACTGACCTTTGGGCCTTCCCAGCATGGAGCCATAAAACAGACTGGCATGAGTCCTCCTTGTGGGCTCTAGGCCTCCTGTTGGGCTTGTGGGAGACATTGTCATGGGCCCTAGGACTCATGCAGGACATTGCTGGACTCATGTAGGACATTGCTGTGGGATTCAGGCCCTTGGCTGAATCTATGAATTCTATGTCTTTAGTGTTGTGGACAGATTTTCCGCACTTTCTTGTGTGTAACTCTGGGTGACCATCATAAAAAACTTATAAATTCTGTGTCCTGATTGTAATTGTTCTCACAACTCCTGACTACAACACCAGGTTTAGCCAAAATGGAGACAATTGCTCTTCTTGTGCAAGGAGAGTGGTCCAGGGAAGTCCTCTGTGGTCCCACTTTTGCCCCAAATGGCTATGGGGTCCTGAGCAATTTGACCTCTCTGGGGCTCTACTTTTTTATTTGTGGGAAGAACAAGTTGGACGAGATGATGTGTGATGTTCTTTCCGGTTCTAATGTTCAGTATTCTATGAGTTTTGCTAAGATTTTAAAGGAATTAGATCAATTATTCTTATATGGGGGAAATTTTGGCAGTATTTAGCAGAGGCATATGAAAAAAATCCCTTCCTTCAGTTTCTGTTCCTGAGTGGATGGTTGCCATTATTTATCTGCAAAAAGGCAATCAAACTCTTGAGAAAATTTCTGAAGAGCAGATTTTATTTCCCTTGCTATGGCCCTTAAATGCTACACTTGTTACATCTGAGTGCTAATTACTAGAGATTAATTAGTCAGCATGAAAGTGCTTCTGCCGCAGCCCCCCAATTACTGAACTGCACTTGATCCGTGCTACCTGCAAGCGCTCAGTGCCATCCTGGGAGGTGACTGTTAGAAGGCCACAGGCAAGACTTTGACAACGCTGGTGTTTCTAGAACAGCTGTCAAAGGTGGGTGTCCTAAAGGTAAGCACATGGAAAGTGTAGCTAAGTCCAAAAATGGGGGGACCCTGGCTAACAAGCCCAGGGGCCAGGCTATGTCTCATGATGAAAGGTAGATGTGGGGGACAGTTGTCTTGGGTTCGTTTCTGGCTTTGTAGCCCTGTGATGCACTCACTTCTCTCTGCTTCTATCTTGGCCCTCAGAAGAGATTTCCAGTAAGGGTACTGTGAGATTTAATCAATTACTATGTAAGGATGGGAAGATACTTGGATAAAGGCATGAAGATAAAAGTAAAGGCCAGGTTATTATCAACCTCCTCTGCTCTTCTTGGGACTACAGCTGAGGCACACTCTGGTGCGTTTTGCACAATATAGAGAAAGTAAGGGTGTAACAGGATTTTCAAAACCAAGTGCCCATTTTTCTTTGTAACTGGTGCACGGTGGATTGGCCAGCCTTCGTATCTCATTTATCTCTCTGCAGTGGGTTGTCTGCTGTGTCTAATTTTCCCTTATTAATGAATCTCCCCTTTGTCCTGTACAAATTGAGGAGGATGACATTTATACAAGGTAATCATTTTCATGCATTACCAAAAGGGTTATTTATTGGTGGTATCCAGCAAAAGTAAGCATATATGTCACTGACATCTGACCTAGAATGGGCTGTTATTTTTTTTCTTTTTAGCAGAATTATTTGCTGATCAGATTTCTTTTTGGTCTTTAGATTTGTGGTTTAGGGGCAAAAGATTCATAAATCTCTGAATTTTGAAGAGAAAATGTTCTTGGTAAGGTGCTCAACCTCTCGGATGCCCATCTCAGCGAAGAGGGGCTTGTCAAAGCCACGTTTCCAACTCTAGATATTTTCAAAGAAGACAGATGTATGGGTGAAATTGCGGGGACCTAGAGAAGCACTCCCTCACCAGCTCTGGAGTGTCCTGTCTAGAATGAATGCCTCAAACTAGCGTAGCTTCAGTATGTACTCTTAGGGCTTTGTAAGTACTTACCGGATATAAATCTCAAGCATACTTGCCTGTACAAGAAATGTGTATATGTGTGTGTGTGTGTGTGTGTGTGTGTATTTTTTTTTTTTTTTGAGACAGGGTCTCGCTGTGTACTTCAAGCTGGCTTTTGGACTCATTAAGTAGCTCAAGCTGGTCTCAAACTCATGGCGATCCTCCTGCCTCAGCCTCCTGAGTGTTGGGATCACAGATGTGCACCACCACACCTGGCAACAAACATGCATTTCTCAGTTTTTCTGAAGTTCAACTTCATTTTTATTGCTTGGCGTGCCCGTCTCTGTCAGTCTGCGCCCTCGTCCTTTGCCCTGAACTTTGGCTGAGTCCATGGCTTGGTGAGGAGTTAGACGCCTCAGGGCTCGGCTTGGTGTTCCTCTGCCGCCCGCCTGGCACGTCTGTCCTGCCGTGCGGCATAGGATACTGGCTGGGCTACTCCATGGCGAGGCGGTGGGGATGGCTCTGTGACTGTTGCTTGCTTTCTAAGTGGGGAGTGGGGTGCCGGGCCTCTCCACTCTTGGATCCTTCAAAACCGTCCAGAGTTGCTGAGGTCTTACACAGAAAAGAAGAAGCTAAAAACTGTTACCCAGGACCCCAGTCTTTTTCTTTTCCCTCTTCTCAAAGGAGGGGAAAGGATTCTCTCTTTAAATTTATTTATTTTAAAATTATTTTATTAGCACAATTTAGATAAACAATGATCACATTCACCCCAGGGCATTTGCACCTGCATGGGCCATACCTTCATTCCTCTTTTTCCCCACCTCTTTCCTCTGCCTTCAACGTCTGCTCCCTCCTTATTTACAAAATCTTTGTTTCTATTTTATCCTTCCTCTCTTTTTTCCCCTTCCTTTCTCCCTAGTTTTTCTTCCCAGTTATACAGTGTCTTCCTATTTCATATTTCTCTTGTACATTTTGGTTCTTCACATCCAGTTTCTCACACCAGACAGAACTGTAATATTCACACAAGTGTGTCTGATGTATTTCTCTTAAAAAATATGGTCTCAAGGTACCAAAAATGTCTCAGGTTTATCCTCATTTATGGCTCAGTAGTATTAAAAAACATACATCCTATGTTGTCTTTATACATTCACTGGCTGGTGGGCATTTGGGCTGTTTTGAAGATCTTGGTGTTACAAACTGTGCTGCTGTAAATATATATTGCCATGGTATGATGCTTTTAGTTCTTTTGGGAAGTTACCAAGAAGGGGAATAACTGGTAGACTAGAACCTCTAATTCTAGTTTTTTAATGGCTTTCCACTGATTTCCACAGTGGTTGCACCAGTCTGCACTCCCACCAACAGTGCAGAAGGGTTTGCTCCTGAGCGTTCCAGGTGGGGAAGGACTAGGACAGAGCCCGGAAAGCAGAGGGCTACTCGGTGCAGTCTCCTCCCTCACTGCCATCTTCACCGTCCCTGGAGAGCGCTGCGTACTGGCTTGCAGAGCTGAACGGGAGGCTGGATTTTCCTCAGGTTTCTTTGGCTTGCGTGTAGGTCTAGAGTCTTGACCTTTTTGCCATCTTTCCTGTCTGACTCCTTCCAGTGGCCTTGTTCCGTCCCCCTCCTGAGCCACGGCAGGACTTTGGCCTATATGGACCCTCAGCCCACTGTTTCCCTCTGGCCTCGCTGACCTTTCCTCAGAAGGCTGAGCTGGAGCTCCCCCCACAGCCGGCCTGCGGGGGTTTGCCACTGTGTCTGACCCCCGAGATGGGGCAGAAGGTTCGGACTTTGCATCTCCATGCACCGCATTCCCCTTTGCTGGGGAGGCTGGCGTGACCTTTAGAGGCCAATGGGTCTTGGAGGCTTGCACAGGGCGAGTGACTGTCTTCCTCCTTACTGAGCGCTTTACTCCTCACTCTGTCTACTTGGGGCACCCTGATCTGACTGACTTCTGCCAGTGGAGCTGAGGCCGCAGGCTGTGAGGATTCACTTCCTGCCCTTGACCTTTCCCATTCCCGAGTTTCTTCACTTCACCAGTCCAGGTCATCTGTTATGTCAGCCCAGCTGGCTGGTTTGGGGTCCTCCCTCCTCAGCCAGAAAGTCTCGTAGGGAGCTGGGTTCCCCTTCTTTTTTGGTGAGGCTGCTATGTTGGGAGGGGGAGAGAAAACCCAGAGGCTCTAGGCCTCTTCTGGTTCCAAATGAATTTTAGGAGTGTTTTCTCTAGATCTGTGAGGTGTGCTAATGGTATTAATTGGGGCTGCATTAAATCTGTGTAACAGTTTTGGAAGAATGGCCATTTTCACTATGTTGGTTCTTCCTACCCAAGAGCAAGGAATGTCTCTCCATTTACCCTTCAACTGAAGATACCAGGATAAAAGATTTACAGGGACACTGAGCTATAGCTGGAAACCTCCGCTCCCCTAAACCTACAGTCACTTTGGGTTCCAGCAGAGCTTCACAGGGTTGACACTGCCCCAAACTGGGCGTGGTGGTGCATGCCTATAATCCCAGGACTCAGGAGGCAGAGGCAAAAGGATCATTGCAAGTTCTGGATCATCTTGCGTTACAAAGTGAGTTCAAGACCAGCCTAAACTGCATAGGGAGACCCTGTCTCAAAGACAAAAAAAAAAAAAGAAAAAAAAATCCTCTTCAATCTCCTTTCTCAGAGTTCTGTAGTTTTCAGTGGAAAGGCCTTTTACTTCATTTTCAGGTTGATTCAGAAGTATTTCATTTTTTTCAGTGCTGTTGTAAAAGGCATTGTCTCCTTAATTTCTCTCTGTGAGTTTATAACTTGTTTTTAGGAATATTATTGAGGGTTTTTTTTTTATGGTAATGGGAATCAAACTCACAACCTCGCCCTTGCCACGCAGGCGCTGTGTGCTGAGCCTGCTGTTGAGTTTTGAGTGCTGACTCTATACCCAGCTACACAACTGAGTCTGGTTAGTACATCTACAAGTCTTTTGGTGCAGTCTTTGGGGTCTTCCATATAGAGTATCATGTCATCCCCAAATAGTGATAGTTTAACTTCTTCCCTTCATATCTTGATTCCTTTATTTCTTCCTCTTGTCTAATTGCTCTGGCTAGTATTTCTAGCACTGTATTGAATAGGAGTGGTGATAGTGGACATCTTTATCATGTTCCTGATTTTGGAGTGAAAGCTTTCAGTTTTTAACCATTTAGTCTGATGTTGACTATTAGTTTCTCATAGATGGCTTTTTTTTTAAAATCGGATTGAGATAAAGACCATATATTCCAGTTTTCAATAAGAGATTTTTTGGGGGCTTTTTATTTTTAAATCATGAATGGGGACTGGACTTGTCAAATGTTTTTTCTGCGTCTATTGAGAGAATTATATGGTTTTTGTCCTTTGCTCTGTTGATATGGTGTATTACATTTATTGATTTGCATAAGTTGAACCATCCCTGCATTCCTGGAATGAACCCCACTTGGTCATGGTGTGTAATCTTGATGATTTGCTGCCTTCTGTTTGTCAGTATCTTATTGAGGATTTCAGCATCTACGCTCATTAGGGAGATTGGCCTTGTAGTTCTTTCATTTGGATCCCTTCTCTGGCTTTTGTATCAGGGTAATATTTGCTTTCAGGAATGATTTTGGGAGTATTGCTTCCATTTCAGTTTCATTAAGGAGTTTGAGGGGTATTGGCATTAGATCTCTAAATTTCCTGTGGAATTCAGCAGTGAATCTGTCAGGATGTGAGCTTTTCTTTGTTGGTAAGTTTTTAATTACCTTTTCAATTTCATTGACTGCTATTGGGTTACTTAGCACTTTTATATCTTTTTGGTAATTCATGTGTATCTAGGAATCTGTCCATTTCTTCTGTGTTTTCTATCTTATTAGAATAAAAGTTTCTGAAGTAGGTATTGATGATTTGAATTTGTACAAAATCCATTGTGAGAGCTGGGGATTAGCTCAGTGGCTCAGGCGCTTGACTGGTAAGCACGAGGTCATGAGTTTGCTTCCTGGTACCAAAAAACCCAAAAAACCAAAATCCATTGTGATGTCAACAGACAACTTTAGTGTTGTTAAAAGTTAGCATAAACTACCTCAGGTAGGTAGCGCATTGTATTTCTGAAGCCTGGCAGGTATTACTTTGAAGCCAAGGAATCTTAAACTTCAGGACGTTTGATTTGTGGGGGTTTCCTCAAAAGATGTTACCTAATTTGATATATTCAAAGAGAAAAGGAAAGAAAAGGAAAGATAGAGAAAGAGAAAAAAATGCAGTAGAAAGGAGAAGAAAGGAAGACAAAAGAAAAGAACTTTCTCTAAGTTACATTAGCCCCAGGGCCCCAAACTCAGTTCCATTTCCAGTGGTGAGAAAGCTTTTTATAGTCTTGGGCTTCATTGATGTTTTTAATCATCTGATTGTCTAGGTATTGGGACAAAGGAAGACATCAAGGAGACGGTAACAGATCACAGGCACTGGGGCCAGCGGTGGGATGTGAAGAAAGACTTCACGAGGGAAAAGTAGACTTAGAAACTAGAGGTGAGAAGGCTCGAGGAAGTCAAGTGAAGTCAGCGCTGTGGTTTAGGTCTGGGGGGTCCCCAGAGCCTCACAGGTTCAGAGGTGGGAGCTGTGGGCCTGATTGGATCTGGGGGTGCTGCGCTGTTAAATATATGGTTGCTGTGTTTGTTCATTTTTTCTTTTTGAGACAGGGTCTCACTAAGCAGTTCAGGCTGGCTCTGGGCTCACTTTGCAGCCCAGGCTGGTTTCCTGCCTCTGCTGCTGCTGGTGTCACTGGTGGGCTGCACCCCTTGGAGGTGTGACCTGGAAGGGAGGGGCATCTCTCTCCATGTCCCTCGCTGTACTCTGTGCTTAGCTTTCCAGGGCCCAGCCCCTTTCACCAGCTGTTCCTGCCTTCCATGCACTGAAAACTGAGCCCAAGTCAACTGCTCCTCCTTTGAACTGCAGGTCTTAGGTATTGTGTGCCAGTGAGGAGAGAGTGACTCCCCAGTCAGTGACAAGGACCCAAGTGCAGGTGGGAGAGATGCAGAGACTGGGAGGGGAGGTGGGGCTGGGGAGCTGGTGGAGGAAAGATGGCATTTATTTGGACAAACAGATTTTCTCTCTATGCGTCCTTCAGGCAGGTAAAATGTAAGCCCAGGATTCTTGGGACTGTTAGGAGGCAAAGACAGAGCAGTGTTCCAAGGAGTCATGGAGGCCGTGGGAATGAGGAGCAGACAGAAAGGGGCTGCTGAGTCCAGAAGACGGACGCAGGCAGAGCAAGGCAAGGCGTGGACCCTGTGCAGCGTCCAGTGAGCCTGGCTGTTAGATCTGGCCACGAGGACCACAGTGGAGAGGCTGAGAACAGGGCTCAGCCAGGTGCCAGCGCGGCAGCAGGGAGGCAGGGCAGGCAGCGAGGGCCCTGGAGCAGGGGCTGAGGCGGTGGGATGGGTGGGCGCTTGGCCTTCCCCCAAGCAGAGGCCCTTGAGTCAGGCGGGGGCTGGCCAGGAAAGGTAAGCGTTGTGCGGCCCTGTGAGTGTGGCAGTTTGGGCGGGCTGACTGTCCTGCCGATCCTGGCTGCGGCTTATTTGCCAGCTGCGATGACAGGAAGCTCATAGCCTGCATTTGTTAATATTTCTATAAGCCCAGTAATAGCTAACACGGTGCTAGGGCTAAGATGGATTTTCAGCAAATATCTACTACTTATGTTTTTAAGATATCTGATTCCTCAGCTTTATAGACTCATTAAAATCTATTTTTAATCACAAATTATGCCCCAAACACAAATTACAATGTAATGATTAGCATATTACATTTTCTATCCTAGCTACACATATAATTATTAAAATGATATGCTTCTTTGGGTGAAGATTGCATTTTATTCACCTTTGTGTTATCCATATCACGCCTGCTACTCAAAGCAAAATAGGCCTTCCAGGAAGGTGGGTTAGGATTTATGCATGCCAAAGTTGTAATTCGAATTCTAAATGAATTTAAAGCACTCTCCTTTCTTTGATACTGAGGACTGAACCCAGGGCCTTTGCACTGAGTGGTGTCACCAGCCTTTCCTTTTATTTATTTAGTTATTTATTTTTATTTTGAGGCAGGGTCTTGCTATGTTTTCTGGGCTGGACTCCAACTTGTGACCTGCCTACCTCAGCCTCCCACAGTGTGTGTCACTATCCCTGGTTTTGTGTTTGTTTGTTTATTTTTTATGGTACCAGGTACTGATTGATGGAAGCCAGGGTGTTTGCACTGAGCCATATCCCCAGAACACTTTTTTGTATGTGAGACAAGAGTCTGGATAACTCAGTACATTTGCTTAGGCTGGCCTTGAACTCCCAATCCTTCTGCCTCAGCCTCCATTACCATGTTACTAATAAAAATAATTCTCCAGAGTCAATAACATAGTATGGTTGTTACAGTAGAGAGAAATTCTTTGCAGCAATCCGTACCTAGCCCTCCTTGATGGCTTGCGATATTATCACCAGAAAGGTGACCTGCACACTGCGTCTGCTGAAAACAAGGACCTATTTCCATCTCAGGCTCAGTGTTCTTTATTCAATCCTTACTTAAGTCTCTTTGTTTCCATTCTGTTCATCTGAACTGAGAGGAACATCACTGGACCAAATAGAAACTTGAGGTTCCAGAGTCAGACTGAAAGGAGAGCCATCCTGTGGAAAGCTTCATGCCCTATAATCTGTAAAATGGGTGCAATACCTCCTGGGTTGGAGTGAGGCATTAGGCAGCAATATTTACAAGGGCTGATATTGTATTGGGAGTAGTGGGCAAACCACAAATGTTTCTTTACCTTTCTTCCTTCTCAGAGAGGCTCGAAATATACCTGGAGGAAATTCCAAAGGTCCAGTGGGAGAGGCTGATTGTACGATGGAAACCAAGAATCTCTCTGTTGCATAGAGGTCGGTTTAGCATTTCTCAAGGTCCTCCGTGATGGAGAAAAGCAAATATGCACCGTTCGTATCTCCACGATGGCAGCTGGGTGGTAGGTGCAGGTTATCCCATTGCTCGTGTTAAACACAGACAAGCAGCCAGGTGCAGTGCAGCGTGCCCTTAATCCCAGCTACTGGGAAGGCTGAGACAGGAGGACTTGGAGGCCAGCCTGGGCAATTCAGCAAGACCCCATCTGAAAGACAAAACAAAACAAAGCAACCCAACCCAAACCCAAAAGCAAAAGCAAACCCCAAAAGCTCTTCTGAGGTATAATGAGACAGTCCCTTGACCAAGAGCAAAGTGCAGGCCTGTGCTTCTTGGTCACCACAAGGTTACACCCTTGGTGGAAGACCGGAAGTCAGAAGCCCACTCGCTGTTCCTGATGTCTGTTTGCCCTCATGACCAGTGCTGGCTGGCTTTGGGCTGTGGCTTTCCGCCGCTGCCTGGTGCTGAGACAAAGTGCATCCTCTGCGCGTCCCTGGGCTGTGAGAAAGATGCCCACGGGCTCTGCGGGACGCAGGCCCTTCTGCACCCTGTGTGAGAATCCTGTGAAGCCATGGTGCCGAGCCTATGCCGGGGTGTCGGCAGTGTCGGGTTGTTGCTGGGACTGAGCCCCTCTTCTCTGTCTCTGGCTTCTCTTGCAGGAGCCCACTTGCCGCTGCAGGGCAGGATATTTGTTCTAATTCTGAGTAAATTTCTAAAGTACTTAATACTTCTCCAGAGAATCTGTTTGTGGCCCAATCCTGTCAAGAAAGTGTTTATCTGTGGAGCGTGTGAGTGAGGAATTGATTAAAAGAATTAACTCTTTCAGATTTTAGTGGAATAAATAGGACTTACTATAATGGATATGAAATTTTAAAAAAATAAACATTTTATCTTTCTCTACTGGTTTCTGATTTCCCCTCTATAAAGCAATTATGTTGTAAGGTTTGCTTCTCCACAAATGAATGAATGAATGAATGAATGAATGATTTCCCCATGGCTGCATTCCATACCAGTGTCCATTCTTAGGGGCTATACGTCAGCGCCAATGATAAACTGAGTTCGTAATGAGTACAAGATCACCGGATAATGTTTGCAAAGGTCAGATGATAGCCATGACATCCTGAGAAGAGAGAATCTATCTATAAATATGTCTGTCGTGTCCTATCAGGGTCTCTGACATGTGTGAATGGTGACTGAAAGACCCAGACCTAAACTATAGTTTCTTCCTGTATTGATTTATTTTCGGTTTATAAATAATGCACAGTCACATTGAATCGGGATAAGTTTAAAGTACCAGTGTATTTGTCTTGATTTGATGTCACAGTTTAGAGTCAGATTCAGGTTGCATTTTTGCAAGACGCAGTCCATTACATTTTTAAAACAACTCATTCATTCTGGTGCTTTTTAAATTAACTCTGCATTAGCATTAGGGAAGGTGAATGATTTGTCTGTTTTCCGGTGATAACTGGAGCAGATCCTGCATACTACAGTGCAAATAAAAGACTGCGGGGTTTTGTTGTTGTTGTTATTGTCGTTATTTTTGCTTTACTATATTAAGAAAACAACCTTCTCCTCCCCAAATCAGAAACTGTTCAGTGGATTGATGATTGGCTACCTAAAGGGTTTTAATTATTGAAAGCAAGCCTGACTCTTTAGGAAGCTAATTCGGAGATGAAGTAGGGGTCTCAGGACTGAGTTCAAGTCTGTCTTGAGGCCTGCTGGGAGGAGGTCGGTGCTGGGTTATACTGGTACTGGTTGTTTCCTCAGGGGTCCCTTCTGGCTGACTGCAGCCTGTGCAGTTACTGCTCTACCTTGGCTCAGAGAAATGGTAACAGCCCCAGTTACCGTTACCCTAAGCTAAACTAGCCCAGCAGCTCTGTAACTGTTTACTAAGAACCTTCTGAGCTCTGTTCTACTCATCAGTAAAATGGGAAAATGTTACAGTTAGAATGATTGAATCTGACACGTGTGTAGAATGTTCGTTGTCTCTCTTGGCAAACAGTAAGTGTTTGACAATGCTGGTCCTCAACTACTGTTCCTTTTGTTTTCCTGATGTCAAGAACTCCCTGCCTCCCTCCTCCTTCCCTCTTTGCCTTCTTTTCTTTTTTGTGGTAGTGGGGATTGAACCCAGGACCTTTGCCCTGAGCAACATCTCCGGGCCCTTTTATATTATTTTTAAAATTTTGAGCTAGGGTCTAGCTAAGTAACCCAGGCCGGGCTGGAACACTGCAATCCTCCTGCCTAAGCCTCTCTGAACTTTACCAGTGTGCACCGCTACACCTGGCCCTCCCTGCTCATCCCAGGAGCCACGGAGTCACAGGACTCAGGGGCTGAAGGGGACGTCAGCGTTCTCAAGAGGCCTGCTGCGCAGAGATCTGATCTTGTTGCTAAATCTTTTGGCTGTAATCCAGATTACTTCCCCGAGCAGCTTTTCCGCTTGTATGCATTTGTGATTCAAGATGAGCCCTTGTTTATTGTGTACTATGTCCCACATCTGGTTTTTGTTTGTTTATTTTGATTTTCTGAGACAGGGTTTTGGTGTGTAGCCCAGCCTAGCCTTGAACTCCTGGCAGTCCTCCTGCCTCAGCCTCCCAAGTACTGGGATTACAGGAGTTCGGTCCTCACTCAGCTGTCCTGCACTTGTTTGGAGACTCATTGCAACGTCACAAGCCACCTCTCACACATGTGCTACTGTTAGAGAAATGGAGCTAGAGGTAGGCGAAAGATCAAAGCAAACTGATCCCTGTTACTGGGAAGAACTTTAACATTTTAAATTTCTTTTTCTTTTCCTTTTTTGGTGCTGGGGATTGAACCTGGGCCTTTCGCAGGCTCTACACATGCCCCTGAGCTATGACGGCTCTCAGGCCTCAGTATTTAACATCTGTGGAGAGAGAATCAGTAGCATCGTTTCAGATGATAGCACTCTGGTCTGTCTGTCTGTCTGTCTTTCAACATTCTTTTACCTATGCTTTTTTCATTCTAGAAAAAGCCTATTTTTGTTCTTCAACTGACTGGGTTACTTTTCTCTCTTTGCTGGGACAAAATACCCAACACCCAAAATGAAGGAAGGAGAAGTTTATTTAGCTTACTGTCTGTGGAGGTTTCATTCCATACTCAGCAGGGTGGCACCAGGGCAGCACTTCAAGGCAGCGACCAGATCAAAGGGAAAACAAGCCTCTTCCCCCTTATATTGTGTGCAGGCCACCCCAGCCCCAGGGCAGATGTGGCACTCACAAAGTCTCTTGCACAGGCTGGATGTTTTCAAAGGGAGGGCCCGGCCCCTGCTGGCTGGGTCTCTTGGTTAAACTCCTAAACTTCTCAGGTTGACACAATGCATCAACAATAACAGCAACTAATTTTTATGATGGAAAAACATTTCTTTTTTAGTTTCTGCTGCCAGATTATGTGGCAATTCCTTGGCAATAGGTGCTGTGAGCCTGGAGTTATTTTTTCTTTTCTTACCTGGTTTCTGTTGGAACAAAGCTAAACAGATGAATCTAGTGATGTATATACAATAGAGAAAAACATCCTGGTAGTTTGAAAAAGCTTAATTTTAGCATTTGTTTTACCATAAGCTGTGTAAAAATGTCATCATGAAATCCAAAATCATCAAAACTACAGTCGACTGTAGATCTAAGCTAGATAAGTTTATGTAAATCCAAAATATATCTGT
>PVJX010014071.1:0-45796 GCA_004027295.1 Dolichotis patagonum
AATTAATATTTCAGTTTTGGTCCCGCTTACGAGGTCTTGAATATATCTCTTTATGTCCGCTAACGCTGTGTTTGATGTTGCATTTTTGCTGCCCTCAGTCTCTTTTGTATTTACCTCTCCTGGATCAATGTTCTCAGGGTTGGGGGCTGGGAGTGTTTTCTTATTTCTCCCTTTTGTCATGTTTTTGGTTCCTTCCTTATAAGCGTACAGTGTAATTCCCAGACCGTTTTCTTGTTGTTTAAGGCTCCTCTAGAGGGCGCAGGCTAGGAGCTTTAGCCCTCTTCAATAGATTATCAGGGATTAGAGTTCACCCATGGGCAGTGTGCGCTAGCTCCTCCCTTCTGGGCCAGTCAACCTTTGCAGGCCTTCACTGCATCAGTGTGCACTGATCCCAGGGAAGTAACTGGGTCCCCGCCAGGGGCGTGGCCTAGTCCAAGCAGATTCCACCAATCCGCTCAGCGAGGGGAGTAACCAGCTGAAGCCACTTCCTTATGGAGTTAGGGCTGTCCTGCCCAAATCCAACATGTCGTCCAGTCGGTTTCACCTTTCCCGTGGGAGGGTCTTATACCCATCACTCACCATGTCCCCGAGAACTGCTGGACTGCCCGACCTCCGACTTCAGCACGGCTGCGGTGGGAATTCATGGTGCCTTTGGGTGGGTCGTGTGCAGTGCCGGTCCGGTGAGCTGCATGCAGGGCTGTTCAGTTCCGGGCTCCGGCGGCTCAAGCCAGTGGCTTTGGCGCGGATCGCTTGTTCAGGTTGGGCAGAATTCAGGCGGCTTGAGGAGGGCGCCGTGCTCGCTGATCTTATCTTCACTAACAGTAGCCCCAGGACCTCATATTCGAGCGGGTTTTTGCGCTTTAGTTTCTTTCTGGGTTGTGAGAGTCTATCTCTCTCTGTGTGGGTCTCTCCAGGGTGTTTTATTCTGGCATTTGAGCTGTCTCTCTCAGAGAGGGTCTCTCTCCTGCTACCTACCGGTCCGCCATCTTGTCTCTTCTCCCTGTTCACTACTTCTTAAAATTAATTCTGAACCTAAGATTTTGGATTTTGTTTTCTGGTGTTGGATTGAACTCAGGGCCTCATGTGTGTTGGACAAGCATTTTACCACTGAGCTATACCCCCAGCTGGACTGAGTTTCTTTCCTGTTTTTTCTTTGTGAGAAGCTAAGTTTAAAAATTTTTATTCGTATGAGTTTCTTAATTCTAATTTTGTGAAGATCATGTTATTACAGGAAGTACAGTATATTTGGACATTTTGTATAGGCTGAGCATCCTTTATTCAAAAATCTGAAACCTCAGGTCTTGGGGTTTAGCTCAGTGGCACAAGCGCCTGCCTGACAAGCATGAGGTCATGAGTTTGATCCCTGGTACAAAACAAAAAAACAACGCCTCCCAAAAACCCCTGAAATCTCAAATGCTCTAAAATCTGAAACTTGAGTTTTTGTGACACATGTAAAGTAAAAAATTTTTAGATAATATTAAAAGAGATGAAGAATACATGAAATGAAGCATGACATCACAAGTGTAAAACTGCATGCCATGCAAAAACCTAATTTGTTGCATAATATTACCTTTAGGCTATGAGTATAAGGCACGAAGACACAGGAATGAACCTTTGTTTGGACGTAGGTCTCTTCCCCCGATATCTGATTAAGTACATGCAGCTATGTCATGTGGCATAAACTTGTGCGTTTTCCCCTGAAGTGCTTTTGTGTTTGCATCTGCCTCATAGCCAGTGATACCAAAATGCTGAGCCAATATTTTCCCTTATTTCTCTCTGTCCGAGTTCTCCTGCGTAACCTGGACAGAGGACCCTGGAACTCAGTGTTTTAGGTCAGGAGTCATCGAACTTCGGAAAGAGCCAGATAAGTAGACGCCTTGGGCTTTGCAGGCCACGCAGGCTGGTTGCCAGCACAGGAAAGCAGCCAGGGGCAGCATGCATGTGAGTGACCACGGTGGTTTTCAGGAAACGCACTGGTGTTCCTGCATGCATTGGGCCCTGTGGTTCACTGCTGACTGACATTCAACTTAGCTATGAATCCAGCCTTTTGATTTCTCACAGGAAGATTGTGTTTGAACTAGAACTCAGGGACAGACAAGATCTGCGGTTGTATTTTTGTGGCAACAGGTGAGTTTCTTCTGCCCGACCTCTTTTTCTGTTTTAAATATTATTTTATTTTTTGTTCAATCCCCAGGGCCTTCGCACTGAGCTACATCCTCAGCTGTTTTTAAGTTTTAATGTTGAGACAGGATCTTGTTTACTTGCCCTGGCTGGGCTCACACTGCCCCAGCCTCCCAGCGTGCTAGCATCACAGGGGTGCTCTCCCCGCAGGCCTCTTCTGACCTCTTCTTTAAGTGCTTGTCACACACCAGTCCTGAGTCTCCCTTCCTGCTCCAGCACAACTCAGGTCCTCTGGCTTTCACTGGCCCAGCCCCTTCAGCAGTGTGGCCCAGCCCCTTCCGCACTGCACAAGGAAGTGAAACAATTTCATCGGAAAAAGGCAGTGATTCTTCATTTCTTGTAATATTTATTTTTCAAAGTATTTATTCTTTAAGTGTATTACAGAAAGGATAGCAGTCTCGAATGTTCCAACGTACCTTAGAGGCAGGGACTGTGCCCTTAGAGCCAAGGCGGCTCTAGAATCCTTTAGAAAACCCCTGCAGCCTCTGGCGATGTGTACCATCCTGGCAGGTGTCACATGGGACGCCATCGATGTGCTCCCCCTTGGTGGCCTTAATTACTGTAGAGTAAGAAAAGCGGAAGTGTGAAATCGAACGTTCCACTTAGGTAGTGCTCCTCACATGATGCTGCTGTCTATTTTAATAAGATTCAATTTGGGCTGGGGATTTAGCTCAGTGGCCTAAGTGCCTGCCTGACAAGCATGAGGTCATGAGTTCAATCCCTGGTACAAAAACAAAACAAAACAAAACAAAACAAAACAATTCAATTGGAAAAAGGGTCCTGCAGTTTAATAAAAACCGTGGAAACACCACTCTGGAGAGAGCGTGGGCTCTCTGCCCCAGAGTTGCTCTCCCTGGGACAGAGCTGCACAGATCCCTGGCCAGGGTCAGGAGTGCGTGGGGTGTGGGAGAAGCCAAAGGTAAAGCAGAGTGTCCTGTCTGTGCCTGGAGTGGGTGGACGCCCTTGCACTTTACACACTGACTTCCGTGTTGGTCACCAAGAGGGGTCCCCGTCTAGGATGCCAGCCGCTTTTCAGGGGCCTCCACACCACCTGCACTGGAGCCAACTAGCTGCAGATTTGAGCTTCCCACAGTCGCTTCAGGCTCAATTATATATCACAAAACTCAGGCCTAAGAGAATTCGCTTAGGATTGCAGCTTCCTGATAGAGGATTCAGCGAGATAGCAGTGAAACAAAGAGAGATGAAGCGGAGGGCAGGGCGGGTCCTGGAGAGCGTCTGTGTCCCTGCCTGTGTGCCCAAGCCACTTCACCCTCTTGGCACATCAGTAGGCTCATCAACCAAGAAGACCCACTGAGCTTTGGTGCCCAAGATTTCTTAGGGGTTTCACTGATTGAGTGAGGCCTGACTTCCTGTTTGAACACAATCTCTAGCCTCCATCACTTTCCTGGAGGTTGGGCAACTTGAAGTCCCAATCTAGAGCTTAGGCTTCCTGGTGACCAACTCCTACTCTGAAGCCATGTGGAGGTCACCAGTGACCACTCGTTAGAATAGCAAAGACACCCCCGCCATACCTACCCTGCCCCATCCCAAAGGTTTGAAGTCCTGTGCCAGGACCTGGGGACAAAGCCCTTTATCATGCCACAGCTCTCTGGGGTCTGTTTAGCGGTTTTTCTCTCATCTGCTTCTTTATGACACAAGAGGAGCCAGGACTTACTGCTGTTCGCAGGAGGTATGAACCTCCTCTACTTTCCTAACGTGACCAACTAGAAAACGGGGGCGAATTTGGAGGAAAGGAGCCAACACGTGGCCACTGACCTTCATTTCTGTTTCCTTTAGTTCAGGCAAAACTACTTTTTTGACAGCTACCGTGGTTTGGCTGCATTCACAGGGTGCAAGGCGGAGTGGGGGAAGTGGGGTGCTCCTCTGCGTGGCCTGCTTTTTGGGCGCACGCCCAGCCCATGGGCTCTGACTGAGGGGTGGTCAGTGTGGTGCTGACCAGGCAGGACGGAAGGTCAGGGGCCCTGGCACAGCTGGGAGGAGGTCAACATTGGGAGCACTGACGGGTTTTGTCTTTCCTCGTGCTCTTCCCCGCTAGCAGCTCCAGCTCTGCACAGATTGGTTTATTTCTCTCCCTTTGCACTGTATATAATTTTCCTGTCCCAGTTCTTGCCTTTGTCAGATTGTCTCTCTCCTCCATGCTTCTTTCTGAGATCTTTCAAAGTTCCAAATAAAAGTAGCTGTGTTTATGTGGCGTGAATAATGCATGAGTCCGTTCTTTCAGGGCGTGAAACTGTGTGCCTTATAATGTCACTCATTAATCCATATGGCAAAAACAGTGGGAGAAGGTCGATATGGGTAAAGATAATTAGCAATTGATTAGCACCCGAGAACCTAAAAAAAGACACATTTCCCCCTGTGATGGCTCCAGTTGACAAAATCAAGAATTCTTCTTTGAGACAAGACATGGTATTCAGGAGTGTGATGGAGAAAGATATTTGCATTAATATGAATCAATGTAAACATTTTTTTTTTTGAGGAAAGAGACAGGAACTGTTCCCAAACATTCACTGCAGTATATTTTGTTAAAGAATTTCTGTCAGCAAAAATCTAAAATTTTACATACATTTAGTGCCAAAAACCTGAAAAAATGATACTGAAACACCAGCTAAGCCTACGATTTTCTCCAACATGCAGTGCCCAGTGTCTTCGAGAAGGCTGTGTCTCTGCCTGACTTTTTTCACGTGGACTCGCCAACAGCCAGCTCCCAGTGGAAATCACTCCATGTAGCTGAGTGGCAGCAGGGCTGCTGGTGGCCCAGGCTCAGGGACCATGCCCTCCAAGGCTGCAGGGGCTTGGGGCTGAGACAGCATTGTCTCTGTCTATGTTTCTAGGGCCTCACACGTATTGGAACATTAAAGACGCCCAGTGAAAATAAACAGATACCAAGATGAATGTGTGTGATGCAGTCTTAGACTCATCCTCTTTTTTATGCTTTCTGCCCCTTTCACTATTGTTTACTTATTACTGTTGGTCTAAGTCACCAAACAAAATTAAGAAAATTGTATCTGTATTGTCTTAGTCACTTTTCTGTCATTGCTGAGACAAAATACCTGACACCCCAAATCAAGAAAGGAAAGGTTTATTTAGCTGACAGTTTGTGGAGGTTTCAGGTTGTCATCAGCTGGCTCCAAGGCAGGGTGGTGTGAAGACAGCAAAAGCGGCACGAGCACATGGTGGGTGGAGTAAGCCTCTTTTCCTTCCAGCTGTGGCAAGCAGACCACCCCTACCTAGGGTGGGTGTAGCCTTCACACCATCTCCATGCCCTCTTCTTGCACAGGATGAGAGTGTTTACAAAGTTAGGCCCCTGGCCCCCTGTTGAGTCGCTTCATTAAAATTCTAAACTTCTCAAGTAGACACAGTGTATCCACCATTACATGTACTAAACATGTGTGGACTTTCTGTCCTTGTTTTGTTTCCACAGCAGCACGGTAGGAAAACTGTGTAGCATTTGCATGGTATTAGGTGTTGTAAATAATCTAGAAATTATTTAAAGTATACAGGAAGATGCATGTAGGTTACGGGCAAATACCGTGTCATTTTATATAACGGACTGGAGCATTTTTGAATTTTGAAAGTGGGGAGGGAGAATCTCAGCACCTCTGACCCCTGGGTACTGAGGGATGACGGTGTCTTTCTATTCGCCTCCTTCCTTTTGCACTCAGAATTTTGATCCAGGATAGTCCTGCCTGCCTTTTAGTGCAGTGCAAAAGGAAGGACAGGTATGTGGTGTAACTGTCTTCACTAAAATTCCTTTAGTGCTACGGAGGAAATCAGAAGTGCTTATCACAAACTGTAAGGCAAAGGCATTTGTTATCACTCTTCATGTTTGAGTCTAACAATTTTTTTAAAATCAGGAATATGTTAGATGTTCTACACTAACGCATCTTCACTCCAGTGTTGGGTGGGGTGGCAGGAAGACCGTGTAAAGTAGGTAGTTACTAAGCTGGGGCCAGGGGCAAGCTACATCCATTCACGGGGTTGGCGCGGTGAAAGGAGCTGCTTCTCGGAGGCACACCTCATCGGGCTCCTGTTAAACAAAACCAGGCAGAGGATAGTGAACTGTCAGGCAAACAGGAGGAGACTTGAGTTATAGGCTTCTTCTCTTCCAAACTTCATTCTCTGCCAAGACCTGACAGTAATTTTCCAAGATGAAATCCTTTCAGTGAGCAAATATCACTTAAAGATTTTCTGTCCTCAAGTGAATTCCATGTTGTGCCTAATTACCAAGTGTCTACAGCAAGTTTTTAGGAATTTGGACCCCTTTCCCCATCTTCCTTCCACAAAGTCCAATGGCCACAGGGCCTGGAGATACAGCTCAGGGGCACAGCGCATGTTTGGCAATTGTGAGGTCCTGAGTTCAATTCCTGGTACCAAAAGAAAAGAAAAAAGCCCACTTACAGGTCTAAGAGATGGACCAATTTTGGCTTCTTAGTTTTTTGTATGGAGGAAGCCTGGGAGACCAGGGTAACAATGTTTGGTTCTTGTGACATAAACAAGTCTTATCTTGCTGTGACTCTCATGAGCAAAAAACGTAATTCCACCAAGTCACTCTCCACTGCTCCT
The DNA here is from genome assembly GCA_004027295.1 of Dolichotis patagonum. NCBI lineage: Eukaryota > Metazoa > Chordata > Mammalia > Rodentia > Caviidae > Dolichotis > Dolichotis patagonum. The sequence continues at coordinate 6,766 of PVJX010014071.1, forward strand.
TATTGAAACTCCTATGCCCCTCCGACCCTCCTGTTTATGTTGCAGATGGGTGAGGTTAGTGAGGAGAGTGGCTGAGCTAAGAAAGCTCTGGCCGTGGTCGTGCTGATACGCTCACTAATGAGGTACTTAGATGCGCGATTCCGTCACCAGGCAGGAGCTTCACTTGAATCTCGCCATGCTGTCCTCCTGCAGCCCTCCTGGGACTGTCTCTCTTGTCACAGGTGAAGGACAGGCTCTGAGCTGCCTCGCTGGGATTCTGCAGCTCAGGGCTCCTGGATGCAGCACACTCCGATTCTGGCATGGTAGGTTAGTACCAGCTTGTTGGAGCCATTGAAGCTGAGTACACGTGTGGGACTGTGGCGTGGCCTGGGCATGGCTGAACTAAGGAGGGGACACCTCAGGGGGAAAGATAGGCCACAGCTGAGGCCCCCTGGAGACTTTCTGGACAGTTTTCCTTAATTAGCATCGTCCATTGCTCTGAGGGGTCCTTGAACCCTCCCAAGATCCTGCTCAGGTTTCCTCCCTTGTCCACTCAGCTCCTTGCTTGTTCTGATTGAATACGGGCCGCCCAGGGTCAGTCGGCTGGCCGGCTAGGAGAGTCAGGAGCTCTGCTGAGGACTTCACTCCTCCTGCAGCGTGTCTCATTCCTTTGGGCCTTTGCTGTGCACCCATTTGGGGGACTGGGGGGTCTAGGCACAGACCCTAATACCAGCTGGTGTTTTATCCTTGGTCCTTCTGGTTTAGAGTCTGGCTAGAGAATTTTACTAAGAAATGGAGAAGCAGTCCAAGCCATGCAATAGGGTTGGGGTTGTTGAAGGTGGTTTTTCCAGGGTTGCAGCTCACTGGTCAGACTTACTTTTGGGAGGAAAAAGAAGTCGCAACTTGAGAGCTGTGCTGACATCTCAGAGGGGCCAATGCAGAGGGATGGGAGACAGGGTGAGTGGCAGGTGGAGCTGGGGACCGGTCTCATCACAAAGTAGTTCCTTTGGGGCTGGCCAGTCTACATACTAGGGTGTGGGGGGCTGGGCTTAACATGGTCTGTGTCCATCCCCAAGGGACCTGCTGTGGTGGCCCGACTCAAGCACTGCCAGTGGTGATGTTGGAAAGAGTGACCTCACCATGGCTGTGTGGGCTCTAGGCTTGGAGGAGCTCTGGGACACCCAAAAGGTGCAAGCTGGTGAAACAAGGCTGCTTCGTGCATCCCTGTCAGTGTTCCCAGGAAGTGCTGTTTCAGTTGGTGGACAGAGAAGAGTTGCTTTTCCCAGTGTGAGTGGCCATTGTCCTGGCCAGCAAGGGCACCGAGGAGAAATGGCAAAGGAGAGGTGAGTTTATGGGCTCTGCTTGAGCTGGGACGTCCGGCTCTTGGGCCTGTGGACACTGGTTCTCCCAGTTCTGGGTGTTTGCCTGGTGATGGAGACTTACACCACTGGCTCCCTGGATCTGTGGCCTTTGTGTGAGTCCACTTTCCAACACTGTGACAAATACCTGAAGAAAATGACCTGAAAGTGGAGGAAAGGCTTATTTTATCTCATTGTTTCAGTCCATGGTTAACTGGCTTCAAGGCAAAAATAGCATTTGGAAGGGTGCGCGTGGTATAGGAAACCCGCTCACCTCACAGCATCCAGGAAGGAGAGAATGGGACAGTCTAAGAGGAAGGGCTGGGGACCACAAATTGTGCTTAAGGCTGTGTCCCCATGGTTCAGTCCCTTCAGGAAGTACCAGTTCCTATTTCCATTACTTCTCTCTCTCTTTTTGTCTTTTGGAGACAGAGTCTCACTATGCAGTTTGGGCTGTTCTTGGGCTCACTTTGTAGCTCAGGCTGGTCTCGAACTTGCAATGATCTTCCTGCCTCAGCCTCCCAAGTGCTGGGGTTACAGGCGTAAGCCACCACTCCCGGCTCCATTACTTCTCAATAATGCTATCAAATTATGATGTCATCAGTGAATTAACTCATAGGATGAAGTTACAGCCCAGTCATTTTCCAAAAGTTCATTAGCTATGATGTCCATACAGTGAGCCTTTGAGGCCATGCATCCTAGCCATAGCTGGCTTGGGCTCAGTCGCCCTATCTTCTTTACTGGGGCCCTGGCTACAGACATCGTAGGACCACTCAGCCTCCTTTCTCTGCATGAGCACATCTCACATGGTAAGTTTTGGTCTGTGTTTCTCTGTATCCTTTGCTTCTGTTTCTCTGGAAAGCCTGGACTAAGCCGATACCTCAGCCCCAAGGTTTTAAACTTGGAATATTTGGGGCGAGGAGGCCCTGAGTGTATTGTGCACAAGCCAACATTCACAGAGGGAGTGGACCAAAATGAGTGAGAGAAACGAGAGACGCTCCTGTGTTAGTGCTGGGCAGATGTGACTGCACAGAGGGGAAATCTACAGTTCCACAGTGGGCAGCGCTCAGGAGGTCCTCTTGCGGGCCCACTGCCCATCAGCATTGTGCAGGCTGAAGCTAGAGGTGCAGCTTGGTGGAATGGTCTCTTCTGGTGTCCATCTGTGACCTGAATGGCTGGGGACAGGTGGGTTTGAATCCCTGCACTGAAGCCATCATGGCATGTAAAATGGGGACGGCCCCTAGGAAAGCCAGGAGGGGTGGATTTTGTCCCCCTGCCATCAGCACAGCTTCCTCTGCACTGCCACATAAGCAAAGTTTCACCTGCCTTCCTTCAGAAATTTATAAAATACAGCTGAACACAGCAGACCGATGATGGCAACCTCGGGGAGCTGTCAAATCCCGTTAGGAACAACCCACTCGCTATGTCTTCATGTACAAAATGAGAACTTTTTCCTGAGAGCTATTTGTATTCTGCTCACTTTTCCTTTGAATTCACTGTTTTGTCTTAGACTAAGAAGTTAACAGTGAGCTTCTGTCTCTCTCATGAATTCTAAAATGCACCCTGGAAACTTTTAGTAGACTACACAATCAAAACTAACTGGAACACATTTCTAAGACTCTAAAAAGTGCTAGGTTTAAGTAGTACTTTTCATTTAAAATGGTAGTTTTAAGTAGTATCTTTTTCCCTTTTATTTCCTCTTTTTTGTTTTTCAATAGGTGAAATAGCTCTTTTCTGGGCGAGGTGATCCTAGAGCTGCATGCAAAGACATCAGGAGCACTCTCAATGGCCCAGCTGGCACTAAAGCCCCACCTCTGCAAATGGAGAGCGGAGCTTGCAGGTCATGACCTCGCAGGAAGAATGGCTAAAGCCATTGATATTTGGGAGAACAAGGAGGCCCACACCAGGGAGGGTAGGTGTGACTCACTCCCCTTGGCCACCCTGCTCCCGGGGTAGTGCGTAGCCCACAGTGTTGGATTCAAGTTTAGTAGTGAGCAAATTCAGGGTCCTATGGGTAACATCTCAGTGTGTTCCCTTGCCCTGGCTGCTCCTCCACCTCTTCCTGGATGCACCAGATATTTCCTAGTCTGGCTTGGCGTGAGTTTTCCTGCAGTGTCAATTTGATTGGCTTTGGGATCCACCGAAGGCATTGTGCAGCTCACCTCTGGGTGTTTCTGGAGGGGGGGTCATGGAGGCAAGGGTTTGGGAAGCTGTATCTAGTTCCTCACCCATCCTCTCTGGCATTGGTCCTCTGCTCTGCTCCTGGCCACCACTAACATTTTTGTTCTACTTCACCCATCTACCATGAGAGTCCTGCCTTGGTGCCAGCTGACCGTGGACTGCATTCCTAGACACCATGAGCCAAATGGACCTTTTTCTTCTTTCAGTTGTGGGTGATGAGTATTGTGTCCCAGGAACAGGAAAGCTAATACATCTACCCTGGCTGCTGACGTATTTAAAGATCTGATATTTCTTCTTTGGTGGGAGACTCCACTGCAGTCACCAGATTTTCGGAAGTTTTTCAGTCAAAGTTGTTGTGGTTATCTATTACTGTATTACAGTGTACACCAAAGTTTAGTGGCTTAAAAGAATGATTTCATTTTATGGGTTAGCTTGGTGATTCTTGAGCTATAAATAGGAGGATTGAGTTTCTCCTCCATTTGGCAGACAGGCTGGTCTAGTGGATTTGTGTGTCTGGAGTGCTGGCTGGGGCAGCAGAGAGGCGGGGTCAGCGAGGACAGCAATTATGACCCCTGCATTTGGTATTGTGGTCCAGCATTGTGGTGAATGAGCAGAGAGGGGAAGCTGTAGCTTTTGAAGTGCGAGGCCGACATCAGTTCTGTTTTGGCTCTATCTAGAAGCCATGGGACTCGTCCTTATTTCAGCATGCAGGACATCAATCCCACCTTTGATGGGAGCAGATTCAAAGAAGTTGAGGCTTTTTTTTTTTTTTTTTTGCCATGCTGAGGATCAAACCTAGGGCCTCATGCATGCTAAGCAAGCAGTCTCACTGAGCTACCTTCCCAGTCCTTCATCTTTATTTGAACACAAAGAATCTCAAATTAAAAATGTGTCACAATGGCTAAAATGTAGAAACAATCCAAATCTCCATCACTGACTGGTGCATAAAAAATGTTATGGTGTATAACACAGTGGGATATTACTCTGCCTTAGAGAGGAAGGAAATTTGGGCACCTAGTGGCTGAATCTTGAGGAAATTGTGTCGAGTGACATAAGCCAGTCTCAGAAAAGACAGAACCTGTCAGATTCCACTTGTCTGAGGTACCACTTGTCTGGGAAAATTCAAAAAGACGAAATGGAGTTTCCAGGGGCTGGGGAAGTAGGATAGGGAGATGCAGGGTTCAGTTCTGAAAGACGAAAAGTGTTTTGGAGATGGATGGGGAGCTGGTTGCTCAGCAGTAGAATGATCTTATTATCCTGAGCTGTGCACTTAAGCACAGTTAAGATGGTAAATTTTATCACAAGGTGTAATAAAATACACTGCAGTAGCATTAAAACTAAGGCAGCTTTCTGAGCTTGAATAGTGTCTTGCATCTCCATCATGTCTGGGGGCCTCAGTGCACTGTGCTTTTAGAGCTGCATCTCTGCCTTCCAGTGAGGCTGGTGTCTCCCTGGAGCCCCTTTCATGGGGAGGCAAGTGGGGTTCCCTGGGCTCAGTAGAAGCTCAGGTGTTTTCCCCAAACTGCAGGCTAAGATCATGAGGTGACTTGTTGGCATCATTTAAAAATTAAGTCTACCGATGACTTTCTCATCCTCAGGAAAATTTATTCCTCAGTTGTGAATTCTCTTTTGTTGTCTTATTAAAATAGATACAATGGAGTAAAATCAAGTTCTGGGAAGAGCCTTAGTGCAGCTGCAGCCTCTCAGCGCAATCAGCTTCTGGTCCTCCGTGACCTCACTCACGCTTTCCCTGCCAGTTGGCGGTCTTGCTGTGCATCACGGCTCTCTGCCTCACGTCGTGGGCTGAGGTGGGCGGCGGGAGTGCTCAGGCTGGAGCTCCGAAGGGCTCTGTGCTCCTTAATCACATAGTTCTTACCCTGTGCTCCTCATTAATGCCTGTGTCGATAACTCTATTACAAACTTAGGTGGCTGTGTGTTCAGAAAATGTACAAACCGTACCCGTGCGGCTCCTTGCAGTTTCATGAGGTACTGACACCTGGGAATGTGTGGCCGATCAGAACAAGAGCATCCGGAACCCGAGGCCCAGTGGGCGCCTGTGGGCATCCTGCCCGGGAGAGCCGTGCCTTGGCTCCTACGAATGCGTTTTCCCGGCCTTCAAACTTTGCATAAATGGGAGCAATGCCACGGTTACTCTTTTGTGTGGGCTTCTTTTGTTGAAGTGCATGTTTGTGAGATCCAATCCTGTACCCCTTGAGGTGGCAGCGCCTTTTGTTCCCACTGAAATATTCCAGTTTTTTCCCATTCTGTTGTTGGGCACTTGGCTTGCTTCCCACGTTTCAGTTAGAATGAAAAGCGCCGATGCCAATTTTCTCACAGAGACTCTTGGACACAGGTGCCCTTGCCTGGCTGTTGGATTTACACGGGGAAAATGCATTCTCATGTCACAGGGTACAAAAATGTGCTGCTCGGCTGGATTCCTAGTTTTCCAAAACCGGGTGTACGAGTTCATGTTCTCAATACCATATAAGAATTTCCTTCTCTCACCCCAGAGGTGGAATTCCAGCCTTTCATTACCACCCTCTGGTACTGGAGAGGAGGATCACATTATGGTGTTCATTTCCATTCACATAACCCTCGTGCCTGTTCAAGTAATTTGCCTACGTTTAAACATCAGACTGGCTGTCTTTATCTTGGTGATTCACAGACACTGAGAATATCTTCCAGATACAATACTTTATGGGATCGTTTATTTGCAGATAATTCTCACACACAGCGGCTTGTCTTTTCACTCTCTTCATGGTCTTTTGAGGAGCAGAAATTTTGAATTCTAATGTGTAATAGTATAGTTTTACTTTTTTCTTTTTGAATAACACATTTTTGGTGTCTTACTTAATACATTTCCCTATCTTAAAGGTAGGAAAAGAGTCTCTTACGGTTTATAAATGTTTACTCGCTTATTTGTTCATTTTAGATCTATAACATAATGGTGTGATGGTTAATTTTGTGTTAACTTGGAGGGGATTTTGGATGAGGTGAGCCTGTAAATCCAGGTAAGGGAGAGTGAGGTGGGCCTCATCCACCTCCTGAAGCCCGAATGGGGCAAAAGACAGCCTCCCTGTGAAAGTGGGCCCCGAGCCAGCAGCCCTGGGCTGCTCCCCGCGCCTCTGCCCATCCGGGGTCCAGCTCCCCGGCCTGTGCTGCAGATGGCTGCCCGCCCACTTGGCAAGGGTGAGTCCACCCCCTCTCACATCTCTTCCCACTGTGTGCACATCTTCGAGGCTCCATCGCTCTGGAGAACCTCTGTAATCCAGAGTGAGACAAAGGTCACAGAGCTTTTGGCAGCCAGAAATCCCTGGGGACACTGTTGACAGCCCTGGTCTAGAACTCACAGCTCCACACTCTGCAAATGGACCCCTCAGCCACTGCTGGCTGCTAGCTGTCTGTTGTTTCTCCCAGGCAGTTTGGGAAGGGGCCTCAGAGTGGGAGGGACTGGACCATGGCCAGACACAAAATGAAGGGGTGCAGAGGTGGAGACCCAAGTCAGAACACAGCCAGAAGCACTGGAAGCACCTCGAGGAATAGACTGGTGTAAGCAGAGCCTCAGCGCCCAGCAGTGGTCATGCTGCGCTGGAGGGCAGCTGGGAAGTGCCTGGGGGCAGGAACAAGGCCAGGGCCCTGGGATCATTCAGAGCCCCTGGGAGCGGAGCCCCTGGTGGTGTAGACAAGTGCTGCACAAGGGTGGTCCCTGGCGACCGGTCACATGCTCTGGTGATGCCTCTACAGTGCCTGGTGCTCCCTGCTGCTCTTTCTTCACAGTGCCACACAGCAGAGGACTGAAGTGGAGAGAAGGCTGCTCCTGAGACAGGGTCTTATTCAGACTGGAATGAGTTGGAGGGAGCTGCAGAGGAGGGGCACTGGAGCCCCTGCATGCCTCCTTCTTTAATTATTCCAAAAGCTGCCCTTTACAACCTACAGGAGCCTCAGGGGAAACTGTTATGCCAGGTAATGAATTTTTATTACCCTTTATCTTGCACCTGTGCTATCACGGAGTCCAGAGTTTATTACTTGGGCTTTGTGGATCTATGGTCTGCAGGGCTCGAGGAAGAGGCTTTCCAGGGATGCTCCAGAGACAGAGTCTGGAGGGAGTTTCTTCTTGGTGCAACTCAGCCAAGGAGTGTACGTGAGCAGAGCTGTGCTGCTGATGGAATTTTCTGTGACCGCACGTTACAAAACACACTCCTGAGAAAGACATTACAGTTCATATGCCATGTGTGCCTGACTCCTTAAAAGGTGAAGACGACAGGATTAGAATGTTAGTCCAGTACTCTTTCAAGAAATCCTTCCCCTCCCCTTTCTTTTTTGCCTAAGTAACCCAGTGTTGATTAAGATGATGATGAGGGTCGTGTAATTACATTATTTAAGACTAGGGTTTATGTATGACGTGCATTCAACCAGACTTAGGAAAGGTACATTTATTTTGGGGTTATGCGGAAAAGAGTCTCAGTATGTATTTTTTAACTGAAGGAACCACACACACAAATCACCAATACTACCTCAAAAAATAGCAGGAAACATTTAAACTCTATATTTTGCTCTGGATGTTTTAAGTCCTGACCAAGTCATCCCTGTTGTGACTATTCATTTGCACTTATATTGTGTCACTGTTGTAATCAACGCATGACTTTTAGTGCAATTAAAATACATGACTCTGACCCTGTGCTCACTCTAATGGAAATGTATCCAATTGTTACTATGGCTACTGAAGTGTAAACAAAACAAAACAAAACAAAACAAAAACAAGACAACCAACCAGCCAACCAAAACCTCTGTCTGATATGACGATAATCAAATGTTTGTCAGCACTGGGCAATCCCTGAGGCATGGCGATATGGGGAAGGCATCTAAAGTCATGGTGAAGGCCTTCTTTCTTGAACTCCTGCTCTGCAGGCCCTTTTGAGTTCTGTTGCTTTCCTTGATGAAGACACTACCAGAAGGCAGCCAGGATCCGCCAAGCTGTCCTCTTACTGGCTGCCACCGAAGTCTGCTCAGGTCCAAGTAAGAAAGAGCTATGGAAAGTGAACATGTCGGGCAGCAGCCTGCAGGTTGGCTGCCAGGGAAGCAGTTCCGCTTTGTCTCCCATTGCTGGGTCCTGTTTCAGCAAGATGAAAGCGATGGAGCTGCAAATGGCCTTGCTGAGGTGAGAAGCATGAGCTGGGGACAGTCATCAAAGCAGCACCAGACCAGGCATAGATGGGAGTTGGGAGATGAGACACCCAGACCGTGAAGGCTCTGTGCAAAAGTGACAGTGGGGTGACAGTCTAAGATTGGAGTCTGCAGCGGTTGCCATAACCCTAGGGTAGGCCCCAAATCAAGGGTATCTAGAAAGTGTGTGTGGTGGGTTGTGTCAATCAGGGGTCCCCACATGACTCAATATGTGGAACAGGAGCACACAATATGGAGGTCGGTAAGGCCACATCTGCCATGTCCTAGGCAGGCTGTGACCCTTGGAGCCCAAAGGCAAAGCTCTGCTGGAGACGCCTTATTCTTTGGGGACAGTAAGTCTTTTTGTTCCGTTCCAGTTCCAGTTGACTGGATAAGGGTCTCCTCCCTGCCACAGGGCAATCCACTTCACTCAGAGTCCACCAAGTTCAGTGTTGATCTCTGCCAAAAACCCTCACAAAAACACCCAGAATAAGCTGCCCAACTATGCAGGCACTGTGGTCCAGCCAAGCTGACGTGCATGAAATCAATTATCACATGGTTCTTTTGAAGGATGGGGCCTTGCTCCATCCTGGCTTCCTCTGGCTTTAAAGTGAGCATGAGCTGAGAGCACAGCCCCACTTGTCAGGGGCTTCTCAAGCTGGTGGGGACGGGGTCGGCGCTTACATCTGAGCACACTCGATGCAGGATGCAGAGGAAGAGCGGACACTGGCACTTAGCATTTTCCTTTGTTTAACATGATTACCAAGGCCACAGACGGTTCGTTCCTACATTTGCAGAAGCTTGCTTCCAGAAGCTCAAGTTCACGGGACAGGAGCAAATGGAAATCTAGACAATGACATCTGTAGTCCTACCAAGATGTATTCCAGTCATTTGATTTTCTGACTATAAAATAAATCTTATACTTTGGAGAAAATACAGAAGATAGAGAAGAAAACACAATACCTGGAGAACAGACAAAGAGAAGCGTGTGGGGTGATTAGACAGCATGAGCGGAGACGGCAAGCTCTCCTCTCTGGCCTGTACAGGGACTCTGAACTCAGGCTGCAGGTGCTAACTGAGCTCAGGGAAGTTATTTACCATCTTCTAACAATGGGGATAGCGACCCACTCACCCCCGAGAACTCTGAGAGGATCCATCGGTCGCTAGACTAGACTCGTGTTAGTGACTTGGAATTATAGCTTAGCCCTGGGAATCACTCAGTAGATGGCAACTGCTACGGCAGCCACCAGGCATGATGTCCTGGGAACAGGATGGGTTGTGTTGTGTCAGACACCAGTTTCTTCTGAGGGACATGCATTGGTGCAGCATTTCCAGAAAATGCCTAGTTTTGTTATTTCTGTCTACTATTCCTGCATGGATCCTCTTATTCCACTTGTTTAGCCCCTTTGATAAATATTTCTAAACTTGTTATTGCCAGGCATAAAGCTAGGCATCAGGAGTAGAGGAGTGAACACCCCAGATAAAACCCCTGCTCCCAGAATATCTAGTGCACATTTCTTAGATGTAGTCCGTGCACATTGTCTGGTTCTGCATCTTTGTGCACATGCTCTGCAGAGTATGAATTTCTCTTATTTAAGTCACCTTTCCATTCTTTAACCCCCAGTCAGAATTCCACTTCTGTCACCAAATCATCCTTGACTCCCTGGAATTCAAGTGAATCTATTTATTGGGCACATGCTTTGTCACAAGTACTAACATCGCTCTTCTTGAGTGTCTGAGACCTCATTCTTCACTTCCCTGCTGACGCTTACAATGTCTACCTTGACTCTGGCTATTTATGTTCATGACCCTGCTCTCCTACGAAACACAGTTCTTTGCAATTAAGATCTCAGGTTTATCTATCTTTGTCTCCCTTGCGCTACCAAGCACAAGGCCATGTGCCTAACTGATATTTAGTAGCTGGTTTTTGAATAAAATAAGGAAGGAGCTGGTCATGATGAAGGTTGTCTCAGATTGGCACACATTGGATACTAACCAGTTGACCAAAGAAGCAAAGCACGCTCCTTAACCCAAATGGGTGTGAGTCCTTTTCAGGGAGGATTGCGGACAGGGCAGAGCTGGAGCAACTGCTGGTTATTTCCTTGGGCTTTTTATACCTAATGGCACTTCAGGGGGCAGGGACAAAATGAAATCTATCAACGTCCAAAGGCTGCCAATTCTGCCCCAATTCCTCAGGACCTTGGGTGCTGTTTATTTCCTACGGATGCTGTAACAAATTACCCTGAGCTTGCTCATTGAAAACAGCATCGGTTTATTATCTTGCAGTTGTGGTGTCAGAAGTCCAAGATGAGTTTTGCAGGCCTCAAATGCAGCTGTTGGCAAGGGTGTGTCCCTCCTGGCTTGTCCAGGCCCCCTTCACCTTCCAGCCTCATGCATTCCTCATCTCTGGCCTTTGCCCCACATCTGTTGCTGCCCCTGCATCCTCTTCTCTTTTCTAGGCCTCTCCTCTTTGTTTCCTGCTGTGAAGGGCCCTTGCGATGATGAGAGTGCATCCAACTATGTGCTGTGTCTAGTGCAGCTCTTGAGAAGCTCCAGGGCAGCGGACTGTGAAGAAACGAAGGCAAGAGTGAAAACTGAGAAGCTGAGGTCAGGCAGAGGCCCTCTCCTGGCGGGAGAAAAAGAACTTTCCAGTGACCTCAGTGCGCTTATTTATACATTCAGCAGGTTGATGTCAGGCGAAACTCCTCTGCCTAGCAACTCGCTCGTCCAGATCACCTCAGGTGCCCCATGTTCTCGGGGCTGGATCAACGTGTTCACCAGGCTCACCTCAGGCCCTCTGGGTTCTCGGGGCTGGCCTTGCTCTAGCCCCACATGTGTGATCAACTTTCAACTTCAGCTGCTCCCCACACCTAAGCCAGGGTCATCTCCTCCTCTCGGGGTCCTTCACTCTATCACATTGACCAAATCCCATTTGTCGTGTGAGATAATTGGTCATGGGTTCTGGGAATGGACTCAACTGTCACTACTTTGGTCTCTAGGCCTCCAAACAGAGTTGGGGCTGGTAGATGGCAGGTGTGTCTGTGGTTGATTCCATCAACCAGTTAGGGCCTGAAGTGTTCCGAGTTGTGTCCTGGCATCAAGATCTGGGTTGGTCATTCTCTCCGACTTCACTGCATGGAGAGCACCCCTGCCCTTGGGGGCCTCCGTCCTGAAGTACACGTGATTCCTACACTCAGTCTGTTTTCTATAGCTTTGTTCTTACAGTGTCAAATAATAGGAATGGTGGATCTGAAACAGATCAATGAGATGGCCTTTTTTTCTTCTCCCCATACAGTTCTTATCTTGAAAAATTATATTTGTCATTTGTATGCAGATACTCGCTTGGCAGCAGGTAGTGATAATGCTGTTTTCACTTTTAACAATTAAACACCTTCAAAGTCAACCCCCAAGCTGGACCACATTCCTCTTTAGTGAGTGACTATCTTTTGTCTGCCTCATTAGACAAATTGACCATGGCCCTCTTACCAGTCACTCTGACAACCAAGACTCATCTTGTGATATGGACTGTTGGTGATCTTATCTACAAGCACTTCCTGCATGCACGCTAGCGATGGCACAAGAAATGATACACAGACACAATGTGAAATAGTTTGACAATAGAGAAAAACTGTCCCCTTCTCCATGTTGGGGAGAAAATGGCAGTGTCCAGAGGAATTGGCTGAGAGGAGAATAGACAGTGTCTGGACATAGTGCCCTGTGAGCATAGACAGTATTCCTGTTTAAGCTTTCTTGTAGAAAATACGCAAATGGATTATGATGGACCCTCTGTCCATTTGTAGCCTGGAATAGTCTTGCAAGCCTCGGGGAAAAAATAAAGAAAAAGAGAATTATAATAACTGTTGTTAGCATGCCATGTGTCCCATAGAAAGTTTTGACTTTGTTACTCTTTAGAAGTGAAACTTACCCCATTTAGTGGGGCTTTAATATCTGTGAATTAAAAATTAATTTGTGATATTAAATTCAATCCAGATTATTTAAACTTACTAGACAAAATATATAAATCTAAAGTGATATCCTGATGGAAACAAAGCAGCACAAACTATATTTTTAGAAATCATTAGAGACTGCTTTTTAGCTCTCTGTACTTACTCTAACCGTGAGAAACATATTATATTAAAGAATGTGTTTGTTTCTTTGGCAGAGTGTAGAACAAAGCTGTCTAAAATACTTTCACCGACCTTCTCTGTAAATGCAGAGTAATCGTATGAATGTTGGCTTTTAGTTTGCTCCCATGGAGACTTTTAGCTTTTGGTGGGAGACAGGGTTCTGTCTCTATGTGGTTTCCTGTCCGCAGGGCTTGCAGTGGATGGGTGGCTTGGAAGTTGGCTGTGTCCAGGCAGAGCCCTGGCTCCTGACTGTGGTTGGGGTTGGATTTTCAGGACAGACCTGGCCCATGCAACCTGCACAAGGGTGGCCCTTGGGACAGGGAGTCACCCTGCAGGGGAGAGTGGTGCTGCCTCTTGCACTACTGCAGTTTCACGTTCCTTCTGTGGCTGAGGGCCTGGCACCCACACCTGACTTCCTCCCCTTCCCTCCCCTGGGCAGCTCCTCTCAGCTGGCTGGAGTCCTCCCTGAGGCCTTCAGTGTCACCTTGACAGGACCCATGTGCTCTCCATGGACACCCGCCTCTCCTGGGCAGCAGGGCAGTCCTGGGTGTGCATGCGTGTGCCCCTGTACAGCTCCATGTCCAGGGTATCAAGAAACCTAGAAAAGGACGGACACCTTTCCACTTTCTAGGATTGTGATTAAAATGTGTTGAAAGAAATTTGGTAAGGACAAGACAAATGGTTGCCAACTAAAATTCCCAGAGTGTCCTTCGCTGGGTATTTTTTACGATGTCTTCTAGGGTTGGAAGGTACACATGCAGCTCTCACCCTACAAGAAGGAGTGGAGTATGGGTCAACGGGGTTGCATTTCTAGGGAGTAAGAAAGGAGACCTGGAAGGCTCTGGAAGGCTCAGTGGTCTACACATCTGTGACTGGACTTGCTGCCATGCAGTGCACACTTACTTGTTTGGATAGATCTGCGTCAGTTACTGGGACTTTAGGGCAGCTGTGGTGAACCTATGGCACCCATGCTGCAGCGGGCTTTTGTTACCACTGGAAGCTCTAAAAGTTTCGCTTTCACGGTTGTGGGGGATGATGTTCTGCTCTAACCTGACTTCCTTGATCTGTGGGGTGTGGTTTTCCTTGGGTGTGACTTTGATGGCATCTACTGCAGTCAGCTGGGACCCTGCATGCAGAGGTGGGTCCCCAGCAACACCTTGAGGTGAGTGTGTGGGAACTCCAGCCTGCTGCTTCCTGTGGGGCCAGGCCTCCCAGGGCCTCTGCTGAGTGGCCACCCATGGGTGGCTCCACTCTCCTCATCCTGCTCCCACCTGCCTCCTGATTGTTCCAGGACGGTTTTACTGTCTGAGATCTGTTTCTGAGGAATTCAACTTGGAACAGACCTAGAGTTCATTAAATAAATTGTGGGAATCCCTGGAAGGTGGTTGTGCAGTCATAAAAACTGATAGTTTAGAAGTATAATTATGGATTCACAAACCCATTTATAATTGATAGTGAGGGGGAAAACACAGTTGACCAAACAATTAATTTTGTAAGGAGAAGGTGATGATGGATGTACTGAAAATGTACAATAAGAATTAACTTCAAAATGAAGAGTAATATTTTTTTCAATTTGCTTGCTTGGGTTCCCCAATTTTTCTACATTACAAATTATAACTAGAATTTGCTGGATGCTTGCCATGTGTTATGGTTATGATCAAAATGTTCCCCAAAGCCCTGTGTCTTTAGAACTGGGGCTCCTGGGAGGCAATTTGATCATGGGATGCTAATCTTGCTGGCCTCATTGATCCACTGCTGAGTTCACAGCTGAGTGCTGTGAGGAGGTGGGGCTGCTGAAGGAAGTGGGTCCCTAAGGGTGTGACTTGCTAGGGTATATGCTTGTCCCAGGGCTCTTCCTCTCTTTCTGGCCTTTACTCTTGCTCTCTGCTTCCTGGCTGCTATGAGGTAAGCAGCTTTCATATGGGATCCTGTTTCTGCCTTGGGGCTGGCCAATCATGGAAAAAAATTTTGAAATTGTGAGCCAAAAAAAAAAAAAAAAAACATATCTCCTCAAGCTGACTTTCTCAGAGCTTTGGTCAAAGCAATGAAAATCTAATCTTGTACAAGAGTCTGTAATAAGCACTTTGTACACATTGCTCAGTCCTTATAATAGCTCAAGAAAATATGGATGAGAATAAATTGTGTATTGAGGGTTAGGCAGCTAAAGCATAGACAAATTCACTAACTGACCCAAGTTTGCACAACTACCAAGCCATAGAGCCAAGAGGCAAGCCAATCTGCTCTCAGAACCTATCCACTAAACCACTGTGATCTACTATAAAAGAACATCTGATACAGACCCTGTCTTAGTTACTTTTCTCTTGACACCCACAAGTTAAGGGAAGAAATCTCACAGTTCATAGAGGTTTTAGTCAGCTGGCTCCAAAGCAGGGTGGCACATGGCAGAGTGGCAATAGTGCTTGGTGCTGGAAGACAACAAAAGCAACAAGAGCAAAAGGGGAAAACGAACCTCTTTTTCTCCCTTATAGTATACACAGGCTACCTGCCCTAGGACTCCCAGTCCCAGCACTAGATAATGAACCAATCACAAACTCTAGATTCAGCTGCCTCCACGAAGTCCACACCCTATGACTGCATGAGGCTTTGGGGGACATCCAGACACAAAGCAAAACACACCCATATTCACGGCAGCATTATTCACAAGAGCTGAAAGGTGCAAGCAGCCCAAATGCTCATCAGTGGATGAATGGGCAAAGCAAGTGCGGTACATACATACAATTGGATATCAGTTATTTTAAAAAGAAGGAAAGTCTGACCCATGTGATGATGCCGATTAACCTGAAGACTCATGCTTGGTGAAATAGGCTCATCACAGAAAGACGTGTTCTGAATGATTCCACTAAATGAAACTCTTACAGAAAGTATGGTGAAGGATGTCAGGGGCTTGGGAGGGGCATGAGGAGCTTTCATGGGGACAGAGCTTCAGTTTTGCAAATTGAAGGGTGCCCTGGGGATGGAGGGGGATGGGTGCAGGACCATGTGAATGTGCCTGGTGCTCCGGAGCTGTGTGTGCACACTGTCAATGCTGTGCATTCTGTGCCGCATCCCTACTCATATTTCACAACCTCCCCCCAAAACTGATAGCATAGAGACAGTGAGACAGCATGGTGTCAAAGAACCTTTGCTTGGCTAACCCTAGTCATCTCTGATCATTTCCCTGTGCCCATCTGTGCCCTTCCTTGTATACCCAATTTTAGCCTGAACCCTGCTAAGTCAGTTTAGTGAGAATTTCCTTGTCTCATGATGTCTTTTTATGCTGCCTCCCTCCAGTGAGAATCTAGTTAGGTCATTTCAGTCAGAATCTCCCTGACTCATTGCTTTTGATTGACTGCTGTGTTGGAAGAGGTTGCCATGCCGGGTAAATTATAAATAGGGGAAGTTGTTTTGGCTCAGGGTTGTGGAGGCTGGAGAATGCCTCTGGTGAGGGTCTCCTTGTTACATCCCAACATGACAGAGGCATTGTGACAGGGGAGTCAAGGGGCCAAGCTTCTGTGGCCACTAATGCACTCCCACAGCGGTGGTGTCATCCATTCTCAATGGTGGACAGCCTCGTGGTCTCATCACCCAATGGTCTCGCCTCTTCCTACTGCTACAATAGCAATTAAATCCCAATGCAGGTTCTGGAGGAGACATTCAGACCATAGACTCATGATATATCCTCTTAGTAACGCTCCATCTGCACAACCTCTTAAATTCCTACTTGCTCATTCTGTTCACTGTTTGGAACTGAGAACCATCTCTCTCCCACCCACAGATCTCAGGGTGGCGGTCCCCGTGCCTCTGGCCATGGTCCTGAACGAAGGCTTGCATTGCTTTCATGAGTACCATTGAACACACTTTCCATAACGAAGGGCACCCAGGAATCTCTGTGATCCTTTCATTTTCTGCAGGATCACACCTCCCCATGACTTCTATTCCCTCCGGGAGTAATCTTCTATGCTTCTTTTGTACGATGCCTATTTACGGAGGCAGCTGGGGAGCTGAGGGCAGGGTTCTGCTGACCTGGCTCTCCACGCGGCATTGGGACCTGGAGCATTTCCATGCATTTTCAGCACTGCTCCCAGAAGCAGTGTTTTGAATCAGATCAATCAGCCCCGTGCATCACTGAGCCGGGTGTTTTTAGTGCTTTAGTGTCCATCACCATCACTCTTAGAATTAGATGGTAGGTGAGATGGTGGTTGTGGCAGTGGGATTTGGACATGAAAGGGATGGCCTCACGAGGAAGTTTCAAATGCATCTGTGCATACTATAGTTTGGTAATATTTTCATCCCTGAATAGTTGGCTGTACATTTACTTTCTGCTCTATGGCTTTGGCTGGTCTTGTTTTTTTAAAAAAGAAGCAAGACCTTTATTTTCTTGCTGTGAGGCATCCATAGCCAGATGGTGCCCTTCATCCCTGCAGGACTGACGCTGCTTGACCACACGCCACGCTGGTAATAAAACAGACTCACTTATGCGACACGAGGCTGTTGAATATCTCAGACAATTTTCTTCAGAAGTAGAACTGCTGCTGACAAATGTGATCCTGAGCAACAGCGGAACAGATTTTTCCTTCTAGTAAATGCATAATCTAATTTCCCATTAGTCTTATGCTTCTGGTGTTATCTCATACTCCCTGAGTGTAAAATCATCCTCGGAACCTGCATTAACTTATAAAGTGAGGCATAGGAAGCCAAGTCAATGAAAAATAACAACTTAGAAATGGCAAGGGCCAACTGGGGCCCAGCCGGGTTCATTATCTTTGTGTGTACTTAGTTTGCCAGTTATATTTCCTGGGATTTTTTCAGTGATGGTGTTCAGGAGTCCAATAGGACACAGATCACACCAATTTGGCTTCCAAACACTGGCAACCAAATTGCTCTACACTACTTTTGGAGGAAATGATGAGAATCATTACAAAGCACTGGGGATATTTGTGGGAAGGGAAGACATTCTGATGTCAGGGCTAAGAGCAGGCTCTTTTTTTTTGTGTATGTGTGAAGTGTTACTAGCACATTTATCAGTGCTCACAGTGATTAATTAACATCATCTGGAGACCGGGACCAGGTTCTCTGAACCCCAACACTGGAATTTGCCAGGCTTAGCTGAGTAATTTGAGACTTGGTATTGAGTCCTAGGGTAGCAGTGATTTTGTCTCATTCGTGAGCCTCCCTCTTACCAATATGCCTGGGAACATGGAGATTTTGTTTTCCAGCCATTGAAGGAGTCGCCATAGATACTTCTCGCTCATGGTCCTCCACGCGGCAGAACCCGCAGCAGACAGGCGGGGTGCTCCAGTGTGTGACAGCCCCTGCTTGGATGCCTGAGAAGTGACGGGAGTGCCTGTGTTAGCTGTGTCAGGGGCTGCTGTCCTTTAAACCAAAGGAAGCCCGTAGAGAGGATATAGAGAGGATTTTAATTTTCTCCTTGTGTGTTGTTCTAACTGAAATATTTTATATATATGAGTTGCAATTTTTATTTCCCACACTCTCCCGTTTTTAATTTTCATTTCCCTACACCCTACCAGTTTGTGAGTATAAACGAAATTATAAAACTTTTAATGTCTAAGCCACTTTGACTCATTAGTCTCACTTGTCCACATTGGCAGCTCCAGCAAAAGTCCTCCCGGTTGCCTCCCACATGGGGGAATTTGCTCAATTAGTGTGCTTGGCCCCTAGGGAAGCCTTGCCATTCTTTTGAGGCAGAGGTTTGGGCCCTGCTAGCTTTGCCTGTGCTTTGAGAGAATGCTGTATCTCTGTAAGAGCTCGTGTTTTTATGTATCAGGGCTCTTGGTTGACTCCAGGTGGTGACTGGTTGTGTGGGGTTAGTGGTCCCATGAGGGTTTCAGGGGACCAGCAAACATATTCGGTCCAGTTCCCTGTCTTTCATGGTTCTTGTTCGCCACTGTGAAAAGCTCAAGTCCAAAACAAATGCATTTTCCTAGAGATCAAAGTGTGCAGAGACACAGATGCACGGACGTAGATCTATGTCTACTCATGGGTTTGGATTCCCAGGACAATGCTGTTCTCAGATGAAGTCTTCACCGACATGCACAGGGGTTTCGACACCCAGCGACACTGTTGTTCCTGACTTAACAGAGGGCGAGCGGTTGATTCAGAAGTGATGCATGATTAGTTTGTTAAGCAACTATCACCAGACAGATGAAATCTCATTATTTGGACTTCAAACCAGTGCTCCATGGCCAACTCTGGGGCCCTGAGCCAGGTGAGGCTGTATTTAGAGCAACATGGGCCTCCTGGACGCTATAGTCACACCAGACAGGTGCCACCAGTTTCAGTTTTAGTAGCTCAAGTCCTGACAGTGATTCTAGAAGAGACAGCTGGTGCTTAAAATAATAAGCAACACCCAATGCAGAAGCAAATTCATCTTTACGGTGTGTGCGTAATAAAGAGACACAAATGTGCAAGGACATGCAACTGGGCAAAGCTGAGAAGACCGAAGGAGAGGGTGAAAGGGCTAGCTGCGCATCTTACTCCGGTTCTCAAAGCAGTTCTTCCTGGTGCAGCTGTCAACGACTTTCATTTGCCTTCCTGCTTATGTAAGTTCTGCACGAGGGAGACAGGCTCAGAGGAGAACGGTTCTCTGCGTGTGATTAACACAATGTATCCTCGCCATAGGAACTGTGATCCATCAGGCATTTGCGGGACCTCTGCCAAAACCTAGCATCTTTCTCCAGATTCAAAGCTGACGTTCTGGAGTGGTGAAACGTATCCCACGCTATGGGTGTGCAAATGTTGAAAAAACAAAAACCACACAAGGAGCATTTCAGGAAAAACCCAAGATACCTGTCATCTGACCCACTAGACAAAAAGCAGCCTCTGGGGAAAAATATAATCAGGCAAGGCCAGCCGTTACTTTTATTTCTTTGCCTATAGTAGGCAAAGAAATAAAGATTTAAAAAAATTATGTTTTTCACCGAAGACTTGGCTGGAAATAATGATGGTCCCGTTTCCTTCGTGAAGCAGCTGTAGCCGCCCCCTAAGCGCCATGTGATCTGTAAGTCACCAGAGAAGTCAGGGTTCTGAACAATTAAGACACAAGTTCATTTTAAGAAGGCAGCTCCTATTTTCTTAAGTCACCAGATGATGTCTCTGCTCGCAAAAGGAAGAAATTAAAATCCGTTGACGCTGATCAGTGCATAAAAACGCATCGACAGAGAGACCCCGGCGTCCCCTGCACCGGCCTCGCAGTGAGGCCGCGGGCGCGGTGCAGAGACTGGAGGCCACCCAGGGGCCGCACCTGCAGCAGCACGGTCTGGAGCGGTGGCGGTGACGCAGACGCGGCTATTTGTGAGGTTGCGTTGCATCCAAAACGCGTGGGGTCGGCATTTTGCGGCCTGCGCTGGTGCCTGCTTGCCGTTCCCCGTGACTGTGGGCGCCGCCTTATGGAAGCAGAGACGCGGTGCGGGACTCACAGGAGGCCAGGGGCGCTCGGCTCTGTGTCGCAGGGCAGTGTGGGCCGCTGGGCTGGTGGCTTGTGACGACTGCTGGGTAACGGTGGGCCGCGAGCAGCTGTCAGGGCAATGGCTTGTCTGCGTTTCCCCCTGGCAGACACAAGGCCGTGCAGATTTCTGCTTCCTGGGACTCAAGCACTGGGCGAGTGAAGTTCGGATGGGCTGGAGCCTCCTCCCCCAGCAGATGGTCCAGCACATTGTTTTCCTGCTGCCACCGCTTCATAAGGCTTTCCTGACTCAGCAGGGGACTTCCGTGCCTGTAGGACTCAGGCATGTTCCTCCCCCTGCCCCCCGCCCCCAGCTACTTGTTTCTCCTCTGCTCTCCTTGGGGGTGCCCTTTGGGCCATCTTTGTGGTGGCCATGGCCAGACGCTTACGCCGTGCCTCCAGGCCAAGACGGTTGTCTGCCTCTGCATGGTGCCCCGGGCTTGCCCGACACCCGCAGGTCTCTCCCTGGAGGCTTTGAGCTAGAATCCACTTCCTGCTTCAAGCAGGACACAGGCAAAGGTGACAGGAAGCTATCCTCAGTGACACTCCAAAAATGCCCATCACCCGATACCCACTTTTTCAATCTTGTTTTATTGTATTAGCACGTGTTTGTAATACATGATGTTTGCATTCATATTAGGTACATGCATCCAACATATCTTGTTTCTTTTTATTTCCCTTCTGCTCTCCATCCATCTCCCTCCCTCCATCTTTAGATTCCCCTTTCCTTATTGTTATTATTATTATTATTATTATTATTACTACTATCATTTTAGTTCCTGGCTGTGACATATAATGACTACACTCACCGTAAGAAGTTAGTACCTGTACATGATGCATCTTAAAACTTTTTATGTCCCCTTCCCCTCCTCCTCCCCCACCCTTGGTCTCTTGTTCCCCTTTCCATTTGCAGAAGTTTTAGCTCCCTATTTTCAGTGATCAGTCTTCTATTCTGCTCCTTTTTTATACTCTGAACTACTCCAGTGGAGCATATAGTCAGTATTTAAGCTTATGTGTCTGAGTCATTTCACTTAATATTGTTTTTCAAAGTAAATTCATTTTTTTTGTTTGTTTCTTTGAGACAAGTTCCCACAATGTAGTTCAGGTTGGCCTTGACTCACTCTTTGGTCCAAGCTGGTCTTGACCTCAGAATGATCCTCCTACCAAGTGCTGGGATTACAGGTATATGTCACAGGCTCAGCAAGGTATATTCATTTTTTAAACATGCAATTCAAAACTATTGCCACACAGACCCTATTGGAATAACTGAGTTTCTGTAGCTTCAGACTGCGTTTTGCACTGCATTTCTCCAGCTGTATTGGACTGTGCTGAGATTATAACACTAAGGAAGTTGGTATTAATGCCTCGGTTAGTGCTGGGGAGCCTGGTCTAGTGTGATGAGGCAGAGTTTCATTTACTATTTAATAAGTGCCCTTATTGCTCATGCATTTTTTACCATAAGCAGATGCCACATTTCTAATGACAAATGAAGGCAAACAGAAAGTTGCAAAGATGGGATTGTGCTGGTAAATCTAGATCAGTTCCTCAACGTAGGTATCAATCCCCCTTGATACTTATGTCACTTCATTGAATCAAAGTCCTGTTTGGGCTTTTTCCTTGCTTTCCGAGGGACTTCATTCCTCTGCAGTGGAATAGCTATGGCAGCCTCTGGACTCACCCTTTTGTGTTCAAAACTTTAGGTCATGGCAAAGAGCCCTTCTGGCATCTGAATACATTCATAAATTTTTATGGGAATCATACATACGGAAAGAATGGCAGTCATTGAGAGATGATGAGTATTCTTCAAAAGGTTTGATTTAAGGAACACATGCTCAGAGGTGAAAGAACCAAAGTAGCTGAAGTAGAAAAGGCAATTTTTTTCTTTAATTAGATTTTATCGGTACATTTTGGGTGTATATAATGATCACATTCATCATAGAGAGTTTGTACTTGTACGTGTTATGACTTGACTGATTTTTAGAAAAGATGATTCTTTAACCGACAGGCTAAGTATGTGTAACAAATCTCAGGTGTGACTTGTTCCAGGCACTCAGGCAGTATTGTTGGCCCTGGGTCTCTGTCCTTATCAGGGCTCTATTGTCCTGCATACATTGGCTTCACTCATGTCCACTAGCATGACAGGAAAGACAACTCATGACCACCAGAAGCCACATACTTTTTCCAAAGGGAAGAGAGAACCTCTCTTTTTCCCAGGGTCTTCACAGCACATCTCAAGAGGTTCTGGTCATCCCTTGGGGAGCTGGAGACATGGCCTGACCAGGTGCATCTGGTGCCTGTGATAGTGAGAGTGGGCATATTATTGATCATAAACAACCCCCTTAACACTACATAGAGTGGTGGAAGGATTTATTTCAAAGTGATGGTTTGGATGGTCTGGATGGTTAAATGGTGCTCACCCCAGCAGCAGCCATGCGACCCAGGAAGAAAACCAAGAAGAAGCGAACCCCTTCCTGTGAGCCAGCCAGCACGTGGGCTGGGATACAAAGAGGTGCCAAACCCCTCTCCCCCAGCAACCAACTGATTTGGAGAAACACAGGCTGAGATGATAGCTACTGAAGTAAAAAAAAAATATAATGCCTATATTGTTTGATTGACTTTGGTGGTCTATATATAGTAGTTTGAGCACCTATTTGGCGATAACAATATGCAATATAGCAACTATGGGCAATCTCCTTCTGAAGGTGGTAGCCATTGTTAATTCCCCATTGTCTGTTTTAAAGTCCTATATCATTTTCATTGTTTGGTTTTATTCTGTTTTCTTTTGTTTTATTATATCTGATGGCAGGGGCAGCTATTCTGAAGATAACAAGATATATTATGATAGCCATTATTGATTTCCTATTACCTTGTTTTGAAGTCCTGCATCACTTTCATTGTTTTATTTTGATTGGTTTTATTCAGTTCTGTTTTATTTTATTATATCTGATAGTACGGGCTTTTATTTTGAAGATAACAAGAAGCATCATGGTAACCATTGTTGATTTCCTATTACCTTGTTTTGAAGTTCTGTATCACTTTCATATTTTGTTTTGATTGGCTTTATTCTGTTTTATTTTGTTTGGTTTTATTCTCTTTAAAATAAAAAAGTGGTGGTCAGCAGGGCTGTTCTCTGGAGTGCAGCAAATCTATCAGCTGTGGGGAGACAGCTTCGGGAGCATTGGGTGATTAAGTAGAGATGGATTCTCCTGGCTTTTAGTTCTAGTCAAGCACTTGTAAAAAATCACTGACTCATAAATCACCTGCAAAGCCCAAGAAAAACTATTGCTCACATTGGATCCTGTTGTGGCTGTGTTTGGAACGTGCAAACTACATTGCATCTTGCTGTCTTCCTTCTCCAAGATCTTCGGAATTCTTCAGTGCAGCAGAGTGTCCCCAAATGAAACCACTTTATGTCATCTCACACGGAAACCTGCATCTGCTGTGAAATAGTTGTAGTTACATGATGATGATAAATGGATAGCTTCTGTAAGAGTGATTATTGTAAGTGTTTCCCAGGCACCGTGCAAAGCTTATCATGTGCTTTAAAAGAAAGCCACAAACATGAGATAGGTTGGATTTTTAAATCTTCACTTTTGTAAGTAGGCTTAGAGAAGCTGAATCACACAGCAGTGGACAAGGGCCCGGGACCCACTCCCCTTGCCTGCATGGAGCCTGTCTCCAGTCTGCTGGCTGCAGCTCCTCTCTGGCTACCAACTGCCCCCCAACAACCTAAGACCTAGGCTGAGCAGCCAAGTGTGGAATGGAGGCAGGGGGATGCGAGAAGCTCTTGGAGGGGAGGTGACTTGCATCTTGAGTGACTTAGGGCATCTTTACTTGGTATAGTTACTCAGTGTCCTTCCAGTTCTCAACTTCTGACCATAACCACTTTTACCTCATTTCCCATTTAGAAAAAAAGTGCAACTCACTGCCAATGTTCACTTAATTTTCAGCAGTGGAGAATTACTACAATTGCCCATGGAAATGCAGCTCCTAACAGCAGAGTCCTCTGAATAGAGCGATGTCCTTTATTTTCAAAGACTGGATATACTACTGTGATATGAAAATAATAATAAAAGTGAGATAGTTTGTGGCTGACCTTGGGGGAAAGTTAGACTGTGACACATGAATTAACTCAGGGTAAACTCTGTAGGCATGAGCACCACCAGAGAATATTCTCAGGAGAAACAGGAAATTCAATGTCTACGTGTAAAACAGGTCAACAGTCTGCATTCTGGGG
The DNA here is from genome assembly GCA_004027295.1 of Dolichotis patagonum. Taxonomy (NCBI): domain Eukaryota; kingdom Metazoa; phylum Chordata; class Mammalia; order Rodentia; family Caviidae; genus Dolichotis; species Dolichotis patagonum. The sequence continues at coordinate 31,273 of PVJX010014071.1, forward strand.
CTTTATTTCTTATGAAGGGAATCCAGCATTTTCCCTTCAATGGCTCCACGTAAGTTCTGGAGTGTAACATAATAGCAGAGTTTACCGGGCCCTTGTCAGGAAGGACTTGGACCAACCTGACTCAGGTTCAGTGGGGCCAGAGTCCTCATCACGGTCTGGATGGAAGGCTGAGTTTCTGCAGAGCTTTGGGGGATCTGGGAAGCCATACTCTGAGCAGATGGAGCAACTTCTCAGGGCCTTCCAAAGTGCTCACGTCTATGGGTCTCTTCTGTGAATCCCCAGTCTCCAGGAGACTCCTCTAGTGCCCAGCCTGGGGACAGACACCTGGCTGCCTGTGTTGTGGGACCAGCGAGAACACCTCTGGTTCTGTACTCAGGATTCCTAGGGACCACCGCTTCTGTGACGGACCCTAGCCTGGACTTGCTCTGCTAGGACACAGCTGTCGCCGCTCTCTGACGAAATGGAGCTCAGCCTTCCTGGCACGGAGGAGGTGACTGCAGGGTCTGGCCCACTGCACCCTGGGGAGATGGCAGCCAGCACTCTCCTCCTGCTGCCTCTGCTCCCTGTCCTGGACTCTGCAGCCCCTGAGCAGCCCTGTGCTCAGCAGTGCTCTGACTTCCAGTCTTACCACTGCCAGCTCTGCTTTTTCTCAGGCTTTGTGTGTGTTGTGGGATTTCAGAGGAGCTGTGTGGACCCATGTGAGCAATCTGTTCGGTTTTCCTGGAGCTTTGCAGCCCTCTTAAGAACTAAGATACACCTTTAAGGATTACTAGATTCAATACCCTCACTGTGTAAGACTGTTTACCCAAGTTAGCAACCCAGAGCATTTTTTTGTAGGTGGTGGATTCTTAATTACTGACTTTTTAGTACTAGAAACATAAATATAGTACATTTTGGCTTATTTCTCCACAGGAGAAAGCATAATTTTATGTAACACCCAAGCCAAGGGATCGTTTTTGCAGAACTTAGGATGGGATTTAGGGTATTGAGTAAAAATGATTTTATTAGGATAGTAAACATTTTTGCATGCCTCCTTGGGCAGCAGTATGTTTTAACTCAGCTTCTTTAGCAGAATACGCAAAATAAAATCCAAAAACTTCTGAACACATGCGGTGTAAATTCATCACAAGTGTCGGATCCTTACTTTGACAGTGCTGTTGGTGTCAGGGTCTTGTGCCCTAGTGGAGTGGCACTACTGTTTCAAGCAACAGTGTTGGCACTGATGCTGCCTTGGGGAGGAGAGGACTGGGTGGGGGTCCTCTACTTGCTGTCACTCTACTCCTCTGAGCCATGCACGGGAGAGAGGGGTGAGGCTGGTAATGCACCTGCTATGGGAAGGAGGAGGCTGCAGTTACAGCCTCTGTACCGAGACTGCCCTCCACCCTCTGCCCTCTGCACATGGACTTGGACCTGGGGGCTGCTGGAAGAGACGTGGCTGTGAGTCCAGTACTGAATCTGAGGGTGTGGCCCACAACCCAGCTCAGCTCACCCTCAGGGAAGGCTCAAGGTCCTCGCCTGTGGGACGGTGCCATTCTTCCTCGCTGTGCTACCAAGGCCAGCCTGAGACACGACCACTGTCCGTGTCCACTTTCACTGAGCGTAGATCATTCTCTGAGTGCCCCCTTCCCTCCTTCCTCAGAACCTGAAGCATTTTCCTTCTGTTATATGGAAACCCCATGACTTTATGTCTGTCCTCTCTCCTAATATTTATTTCCTCCTATAAGTGTTCCAGAGAGTTCTATGTGTGCCCAGCAATGTATTAGGGGTTCACCCCGGGGGCCCCTTCCTTTCCTGTGCAGGGACTTAACTGGCCTAACAGGCAGTCTGCTGATGATGCATATCCAACCCCGAAGGTCTTTGCTTTCTAGGACCACTTCACTGTAAATATGAGACCACAAATGGAAACGGCATGAAGGCGGAGGCAAATTCACTGCCCTACTTGGTTGGAAATGGGGGGCATAGTGGGCTTCGGTACCCTGACCTAGGCGGGCCTGGTCTGTCCGTCACCTTTCTTCTGGGTGTGTGTAGTTTTAGGCACAGTTTCCCACATGGTTTCGAAGGTGGGGCCACACCCACCATCACTGTGAGTTGACATCTCGCCAAAATTACCTGTGCAGAGAGAAAATGTGTTTTCCAGATTGCTCCAGAGAAGTTCCTGAGATGCCCCAGAGAGGCCTGTGCGTCTGGTTCCAGAGCTGGGGGCAGCAGCAAATGGGGCACTCTGATTGGCCGGGCCCACAGGGACCCTGAGGAGGAGGCGGGGACACGTCTGCTTCCTACCTCATTTCTGGCCAAACTGAAACAAATGAACAAGAAAGGAAACAAAACCTGAACCAAAAATGACCAACACTCCCGGAATGGAGGTTAAATGTTTTCCTTCTGAAGCCTGCCTGAAGCTTGGGCTGTGCGCAGATCTCACAGCTCTTCCCCTGCCAAAACGTCAGACAGAAGTACCCTCAGTCGGAGCCCAGCCTAGACAACCTAGAAACTTAGCGAGGAGGGCTTGTCTCAAAATTAAAAAGGGCTGGAGATGTAGTGTAAGATGAGGCCCTACGTTCACTCCCCGTGAAAACCAAGGCAGAATTCAGCCACGCCCTCACTGGTTCCTACGTAGCATCTTTTATCTGCTTTTTCCTCCAAGCCCTCCAGAGAAGTTTCTGAACTTCTCTCTGTGGTGGAGTCAAAGGTGCCCAGAGTCACGGCCAATAGTGTAAAGAGCACATAATGAGACCGCGAACACGAATATTTAAAGTGATGTTAGGTGTAACGGGGTCCTCCCTGACAAGGTACAAGTTCCCCTAGCATCTTCACGAAAACCACCCCTCATCCAAGTCTTTTTCTAATTTGGTAGGTTTTACTTGATCATTGGCATTTATGGTAAAATTTGTCACTTGTTAAAATTTCTTATGGTAAAATTTCTCTGGTTTTGATGAATTCTGTTATGTTTCAAATGCGTTACAATGTGGAAGCTTCATTCTAGGCTCAGTAGTTCATGAGTGGAACCGGAGCATTAATAGTGGTTTTCTTAGTCACTTTGTATTGCTCGGACTCGGGACCAAATGCCCACAGTTTAAAGGAGGAGAAGCTGTTGTGGCTTGTGGTGCAATCCATGGCTCCCGGGCAGGAAGGCATTGCGAGGGCATGGCTGAAAGGAAGCTGAGAGAGGAAGGGGAATCTAGGGAGGTTGACAGCCCTTCCAGGTCATGCCCCAGGGACCCCTCTTTCTACCAAACACTACCTCCTAACAGCGGGTCAGCTATAAGTGCCCGTAATCCTGTCACCTCCCACCAGTCCTGCCATCCAGGCAACGTCTAGATAGAAGCCATCACAGGACTACATAATAATTCATTAGAACAAAGATGTCTTTCTGTCTCCTGCTAAACCTACCATACCTCAAGAATTAAAAATCATGACTAGTTTTTATATTTTGAGCCTGTGTATCCTGAATACTCTCGTAAAAGCTGCGTGGATTATAAAAATAAACAGGCCATTGTCCCCACACTGAGGAGAATTTTTGTCCTTGGGGATGGCTGTGAAACTTGTAACTCAGCCCCAGGTCCCACACCTATCATTTCACAGCAGAAGCGTTGCCCAGCGTAACTGCCTGAGATCAGGGCTGTGTTTGTGGTGCTGGAATCCAAGCATGCGTGTGCTTTTTAGAGTCAGTACCAAAAAATATGACTTCTGGGCCCCATGAGTGTGGCCTCTCCTGAGCACGGCCCCCGCCACTGAAGCGTGGACCATTCCTGACTGCTGTGAAACAAGGGCTCCCGAAACTTCACACTCTCCTGTCTCTGCAATGCCTCATTCTTGCTGGCTTGCAGACCCGAGGACTCATCTGCAAGTGACCTCTCCTCTGCCTTCCTGCCACATGTCCCTGGCTTTTTCTCTTGCTCTGAAAACCCTCCACTGAGGTTAATTCCAGGAGCGTGGGGGAAGACCGGGCTGTGGCCCACATGGCTCTCATTTCATTCCCCTCTGAACGCTGTTATAGGAGACTGCAGAAGTCGGATGATGTGAGGAAGGAGGACCTGAACCAACAGAGCCATGTGGGAGATGGGGAGATGGGAAAGTGTGACTGGATGGAGCCTGACCTCCTGCTGCCTGGTCCCCCCCCCCCCAGGGCCACAGTGACACAGGCCAGCGTTGCTAGGAATTTCAGTGCACAGCAGAAGAGAGGTGTGATGTCACCGTCACTTAGTCCTGCGCTTATTGATCGGTGAGTTGTAACCAAATTAATTAGTTGCTGAGGCACAGGGCTGTCAAATCATGTTAAATGATTTTATATCCCAGACAGAGATCAAAATCCGCTCATTCAATTCAAGATGCAATACCGTAATGACCAATATTAAATTAGGATCTTATATCATAGCACCTGTGTCATACAGCTTTTAAAGTTTTCTTCCCCCAAGAGAGTCTGCAGCTTTTTATGTGTACACGTCTATGCTGCTGTGTCTGGACTGACTGACAAAACCCTGCAGAATTAGAAAATCGTGTAAGTATGTCCTTGAGGAGACCCACAAGAGGCAGAGGCACCTTTCAAACCGGGAAAGCACAAAAATTCCAAAGCAATCAAAGAAGAGCATTGCTCACCTTCTGAGGGGGAAGGATTCTCAGTACAGTTTCCTGGAGAAATCACTCTCTGTTTGAAACCTAGAAAAGAAATTGAGGGATAGAAGCAAGCCATGGAACCAAGTCACACCCTCGGAGACTCACAGGGGCCCCATCTGTGGCAGCTCTGTGTACTGGTTCCCCCAAGCTGCAAGCAGCTGGGCTGCAAGGTGGGACCTGGGACAAGTGCTCACCCCCAGGCTGTGGGGAAAAAGGAACTCTTCTACACTGTTGGTGGGAGTGTAGACTGGTGCAACCACTGTGGAGGTCAGTCTGGAGATTCCTCAAAAAGCTGGGTTTGGAAGTCCCATTTGACCCAGATATTCCACTTCTGGGTATGTTCCCAGAAGGACTGAAAACATCATATCACAGTGATATATGTGCACCCATGTTTATAGCAGCACAATTTGTAATAGCCAGATCCTGGAAACGACCTAAGTGCCCATCAATTGAGGAATGGATAAAAAAGTTGTGACATTTTTATACAATGGAGTACTACTCAGCTATAAAGAATGATCACATTGAGATATTTATAAATAAATGGACACGACTTGAGACCATTCTCTTAAGCGAAATAAACCAAACTCACAAGGGTAAATACACTATAGTCTCCCTAGTATGAGATTTGATAAGAGTATATAAGACTTTATGGTAAGCATGAGTCCCCATCTCATAGCTTTGAAGCCTTTCAATGTTTTCAATCATCAGTTGGAATGGTTTTATTCTGTTTTGTTTGACTATGTCATGTGTGATGATATGAACAGCTGTTTTGAAGAAAACAAAACATTATGACAGCTATTGCTGATTTAATATCGTCCTTCTTAGAAGTCCTACCATGCTTCTATTGTTCTACTACCATTGGTTCTATCTATCACATTGTGTCTTATTGGGATTTGAATATGTGTGATAGTTTAAATAAAATTTTTCTATCAAAAATGAGATATGATAGTACCCATTGATCATTTTCTGTTATTCACTTCAGAAAGCCCTGTAATTCTTTCACTCTGTGCATGGCTTTATACCATTTTGTTATGTTTGATATTATTGTATTTGAAACTATGCTCAACTATAGCAGAGTAAGAGATATTGTGATAGCTACTGTTGATGTCCGGTTGTCTTAATGTAAAGTGCTGTGTTGCCTATGTTGTCCTGTTCTGATCTGCTCTGTACTGCCCTCTTTTGTTTTATTCTCTTTAAAATAAAATTAAAAAAAAAAAAAAAACAAGTGCTCACTCCCCTCCCCCTCAGGACCTCCCCCTCCCTCCTTCAAGCTGTTGAAAATGCTTCTGACTCTGTTAGGGCTTCCTTTGCTGCTCTTAATGCCCACACATTCGGAGAGCTGGATTTCTATGTGGCTAATGTACGCTGGTGGCCACAGGCACTGTCTTGCGCCAATTCCGAGATGGTGTTGATTGCTCCAAGTCCCCCCCACTCCGCACTGTGAACCCGTCCTTCCCACCGTGTCCAAGGATCTCCCTCCCAAGCCGAGGGCTCATCTGCTGAGGACAGAGATCTGGCATGCTGATTCCTCCTTCTTGAGACTGTTAGGGGTACGCGTGGGGCACCCATACCCACGTGGCACTCAAGTGCTCTCTGAGTTTTTTCTCACCCTCTCTCAGCCTCCTGTCTTGTCTTTCCAGTCCCACCCAGCCTGGGCCTGCTGGGTGACAGGGGACACTGAGAACACGCTGACTTCTTCAGTCCCAGCCTCTGCTAAGTGGGTTTCTCTATATTTAGTGGTTTCCTAACCCTTTCCTGTCTACTAATATTTAGTCTTTGGGATGCAAAGCTCTTTGTGAAACTCTTCCTGAACACAGTGCTCTCAGGAGAACCTCTGGCTTCCTGCAGAGTCCCTGTGCTCCCATGATGCTTTGCTGGTTCCGGTTCTATTTCTTGTTACAGTGTAGCAGTGGATGTGTCTATGTGCTCAGCTGTCCAGGAGGACTTTAAGAGCAAGGAACAGGTTTCTACTTGGGGATGTCATACAGTAGAGGAGTCAAGTGTTGTAGACTCCACCTCCATAAGTTTAAAATATTACAATCCTGTAAGATAGCTGGGACTCTCGTTTCCTTGTGCTGATTGGTACAAGATTAGGATTTAACAAAAGTAACTAGCTCCTTTGGTCCCCTGGGAGAGCCTGAAGCTGTTACTGGGATGAACAGATGAGAAGATGGTAGTGATGATGGTGGGGCAGCAGTTCACCCTACACCTTGGGGGTGAATGGGAGTCCGGCCCGTGACTCGTAAGAGCCAGGGGCACTGAGTGAGCTCTCAATTCATCTCCCTGTCATCTCTGCTCTGTTTCCAGAGCTAGGGTCAGGAATGTCACCACTGTGCTAGTCGCAAGTCTTTTGCGGCAAGTGATAGAAATCCAACCTCAACTCAGCAGAGGGAACAAAACAAGGAAGGCAGGCTCCGGGGACTCAGAGGTCCCTCATTGTCACAGTCAAGTCCAAGGGCTCCAATGATACCATGGCACTCACACTCGCTCTCTGCATCCCTCAACTCTATTCTTACGAAGATGCGCTTCCCTCTTGGGTGTCAATTAGAGCCATGGGCAACTTGAGGTCCTAAGAACAAGTGTGTCTCTCTCTCCTGGGACCGGGAGGAATCCCAGGGATGCCTGTCATCAGCCCCGTTCTGATCCACTGCCTCTGCCCAAGCAACCACCACACCTGAGTCAGCAGGGGGCTCTTGGACCAGGTCTGGTCCACCTGAGGAGGGGCTGTGGTCACCCCTAAAGCACAGCAAGGAAGAGTGAGGTCTGAGGGCATGATGCTTGATTTTGTATGCCCTCCTGGCTCAGCTGAGGGAAGCCCAGCTGGCTCATGAAATACTGTTCCAGAAGAGATTAGCATTTCAGTAAATGGGTGAGTAAAGTTCACCTCCCCAGTGTGAGTGGGCATCCCCTAAACTGTCACGGGCTCAAACAGAGAAACAGGTAGGGAAAGGGTGCACTGGATCCCTGTTTGAGCTAGGATATCCATGCTCTCACTCCCCTGGGCAGTGGAAAGCCTTATTTTGGTACTTTGGACTCTGGGACTTGCATCACAGACTCCTGAGGTCTCAGACCTTTGGACATGGACTAAATTGTGCCACCAGCTTTCCTGGAGTCCATCCTGCAGGAGGCTTCTGGTAGGACTGCTCAGCCTCCTTCATCACACGAGCCCGTGCGTAGAGTGCATCTCCTCATTTTGTCTGCATGGAACCCACAGGTTCTGATTCTCTGGAGAAGTTGAGCAATGCACAGAGGTTTCACAAAGGGAAGTGGTTGGGGACACAAAGGAGCATAGTAGATGTCACCCTGCGAAGCCGAGGCAAGCCTTGTGGGGGACCACAGGAATCATTGTGAGTATGCATCAGAAGGTAGAAAGAGAAAGAGAAAATATGAAGTTCCAACCAATCACCATGATAATTTCAGTTAACTAAAGACAAAAGGGAAAAGCAAAGGGAACACAGTGAAAGTGATACTTAAGCACTTGATCTAGAAATATCAGCTAGAAATATGAGCTATGGGGATCACCAGGGGTATTAGCACTGAGGCACGCGTTCAGAGCAGGAGGAATGTGGACTCTGAGGAGAAAGGGTCCTTCATTCTCATTCGGAGCAGCCTTGAGCGGCTCCCACCAGTGAGTGCAGGGCCCTACCTTGTGTATCAAATGCTGCCTCTTCCTTTGAAATGGTAACACACTTGGCCTGGATGGTTATAATAATGGAGTTCAAATCGGGGGATACAGATGCTGTAATTTTCGCTAGGTTATTACCCTTGTGTGGAAATTTGAAGGATCCATTCAAACCGCATTTCAGGGTCGATGTGGGAAGGTGCGGAGACTGCAGATGCTCTGATTACCTTGGCTCTCATGCCAACTCCTTCCCGCTCCCATCCATCCTTCATGCCATGGAGAGTTGTCTTTCTCAGCTGCCAATCTGATCACGTTTCCAACCTGCTTAAAATCTCCTGATGGCTCTCCGTTGCCGTTCCAGCCTTGGGTAAAGTCTGGAATCCTAAACGAGACTTTCAAAGCTTTCTCATTTCAGCTCCATTTTCCTCTCTCCTGCTCTTGCTGTAGACTCAGGGCCACTTTCTGCACCCCTGCACACTCAGCTCTTGCACACCTCTGTGATTTTCTCACACTGTTCTCAGCCTTGTGTGCCCACTCCAGCTTTTCTCTTGGTGACTAACCCCCAACCCCCTGGCCTTCTGGTACTCGGCAGAATTCACCTGTCCCCTCCCAAGAGCTGGCCGTTCCGTTTCCCCGTCCCCCCTCACCATACACTCACTGAAAGAGTGCTCACCTCGCCGGCCGACTGGAACCCTTGACAGCGTCTTTGCCTTTTAGATCGCATCTGCAGGTACAATGCCTAGCACTTACCTAGCACCCCGTGCCTAGCACTTACCTAGCACCCCATGCCTAGCACTTTGGGTGGGTGGATGGATGGGTTGGGGGTGGGTAGGTGATAGGTATGTTGATGGATGTGGAGCTGCATAGGTGAATGGGTACATGGGTGAGTTGGTGGTTGAAAGTGCAGGGAGGGGAGTGACTGGCTAGATGACTGGGCAGGTGGATGGTCGCCACACCAGCTTTCTCATCCCCTTGTGTCTCCTGGGTCTGTACATGTGGGGGAGAAGAGCCTTTTTCTTTTCTTATCCTCCTCTTTCTTCCCCCACTTCCCTCACCTAGCCACTCTCATCATGTCTGAGAGTGATGGGCACACGGTGAGGGATGAAATGAGGAGGGGTCAGGGAGAAGGTGAGCAGGGCTCTGAGCAGGACTGAGGGCTGCAGCGGGGAGAGAGGGAGAGGTGAGGTGGGCTTTGGGATGAATGCGGGCAGCTCTACACTGCTGATTCCCACAGCTTTTCCTCCTGAAAGTCCTGTCTCGCCTCTTTCCTATGCCTGCATCTCAGCTCCCCACCTTGCCCCTGGAGACTCTGCTGGCCCACTGCAAATGCGGAGAGAAGCTGTGGTCTCAGGCTTCCAGACTCGGGGACTGTGAGGACCGCTGCTTGGTGGTGGTAAACTGCACAGTTTTTGGCATTTGTTACTGCAGCCTGGGCGGCTGAGATGTGTGCATTGCTCGCTTGCATCCTGAGCAGATGGAGAGCTGCTGTCTGCACTGATTGAGTTCCTACAGGTTTTAAAGCCCAGGAGAAAGGGCCCTGAGTACAGCACCTGGCAGATTCCGCCCCTGGGTGGGGATTTCAGCACCTGCCTGACCTCTCAAGGCCTGATTCTTTTCACACTTTTGAATATTCGGATGGTTGTAATATGCGAGATGTTTAAAGTCACAAAAACGTAACAGGAGCCTTAAATGAAAAGCAAATTAGATCTTTCAGATGGCAGCTACTTGGGTCCAAACGTCATCTGGCCTCCTGGTGGGATCTTACACCCCTGCAGCATAACTCCCCTGTGGCTGTGGAATCTTACCCCAGTCTTCCCTTGGGCAGCTGAACTTGCTCTGTGCTCCTGCCTGCACACGCTGGAGGTGCTCCTCACCCGGCCGAAACTCTGACCCTGTGCTTCTCTGCTTTCCGTCTGACAGATGTTGTTGAATCCCATTTGTCCCTGTTGTAGGGAAAATGTCCTTCCCGCTCTGGTGAAAGTTTAGAGGTGACTGTGAAGAATCTGGGGCAACTTGGAGGACAGGGGCTACTGGTCCAGATGGCCACAGCTGCTCTGCACTCCGGAGCTTCTGGAAACGCACCTTGGATAACAATGCTCCTGTCAAAGGACTCCGAAATGGAGTCATATTAAGAACAGGAACCCTTTGTTGAAGCTGACTCTGATGGCTGTGCATGGAGCATTTTTTGAAAGCATTAAACCCAAAATGGTTCCGGAAGTTGGCACCAAATTTTAAGGTCTTCCAGCTAGCACAGGAGATGAGAAATTTCTAACCTCAAGTTTGGAAGAGTAGCTAGGCAAGCATGCTTGAGGCCATCTGAGCATATACATGAGCTCAATCTGAGGAGGTCAAGATATATGAATTCAAGATGCCTGGAGTCACTGTGGAAGCTGGCTGATGACAGCAAGTGACTGCCACCTGCCCTCGCAGATGGCTGAGGTTACAACAAGGTCCCTTAAAGCATCAAGTGACATTTAGTCTTGGAAGGGTAGAACAGTTCTCCTACCAATTCTCCGTGATTTTCATTCCATCAAAGTTTTCAGCTCACCTGCAATATGAAAACATACAGGTCTCCATGATTCCTACCCTTCCAGGGTCTTGGTAAATGACCCTGTTCTTTCCTGTGTCCTTTGGAAGGAAAACCTAAGGCCACCAAGAAAGAGGAGCCACCCGGGCAGAGGTTGAGAGCCACTGACAAACAGGTGCGTTGGGGATGGTTACACCACCCTGGTCTCATGAGGTGTCCTCCTGGCCCTGGCTTCTCATGCATGCTAAACAAATTCAAATACTCTCGGTCTTTACAGTAGTACTTGACACATAGTGAGCACTAATAAGTGTTCAAAGTGATTGTTCCAGACTTATGAGAAATGGCTGCTCCCTCTGTGTTAACCAGGACTGTGGAGAACATGGCACTTCTAGCCTCAGGCTGCCCCGGGGAAATGGGCGGGAGTGATTGCCGGCTGGCCAGTCACAGGAGATCACAGACACACATCACAGGGACTCACAGTTGGCCTTTGAAGCATTTCTGCTGTGGACTTGGAGATGATGGCAATGTTGTCCCTACTATAAACTATGATGCCATTTAATAAGCAAGCTTTTAAAATGATGGCTATGTCTAATTATAAAATGAATGTACAGCCAGTATAGAAAAGTATAGAAAAGCACATTAATTAAAAGGTTTAAATGTTCTTGTTAATTTCACGTCTGTGTTGTGTTCGAGAATATCCTGGTTCACAAATGCTTCTGTTTATGAACAATTTGGTTCCCAAACAGAAGTGTTTGGCAAAATTTTGCTTCCATTTGTGAACTCCATGTGGGGTGACAAACACAACCACAGCCATTGTCCCCAGAATGGTGGAATGAATTAAGTTCACGAACCGAAGTATCAGCAGGGCTTGTCTCCTCTGCCTTATATAATGTGGATGGATATTCTGTCTGTGTATGGTAGGGGGCAAACTCTGGATGTACAAAACAATAAAATCTACTCCTCAAAGTTTTTCTTTTCCTTCCTTCTTTCTTTTCCTTCCTTCCTTTCCCTACCTCTCTCTTCTCTTGTTTTCTCAGTTCTCCTTTCCCCTTCCTTTCTTCCTTCCTTCTTTCCTTCTTTCCTTCTTTTCTTTCTTCAGCACTGAAGATTGAATCTAGGACCTTCACACTGAACTACATCCTCAGCCCATTTTTACTTCTTATTTTAAGATAGGGTCTTTCCAAGTTGCTAAGTGATCTTCCTGCCTCGGCTTCCCAGAGTGTTTGGGAATGTAGGCATGTACCACCACACCTGGCCTGATTGCTTCCAAGGGAGACAGGGATCATTATATCCAATGGCTGAGTCAGCAAGGCAAAGGTGTCCTCTGCCTGGTATTGGTGCCCAAGGTCCCAGAAGGAGAAGCCTTTCTTCTTCTGAGTAGCAGAGCTCCCCTTTAGGATTCAAACGGGGCTGAGGGCATCCTGGGCCTTGTGATGCATGAGGATGCAGGGGGAGCACCGTCACTGAGGCGTATCTGGGGAGGAGTGGCCAGGCACTGGAGCCCACGTGGTGAGCACAACTCCCTGGTCAAGGCCTTCCCAAGGGACAAGGTTTGCTCTCCATTCTTTTCCTTCCTCCCATGTCAAGGAAGTGGCTGTGGATCTCCAGACTAGCAGCAGATTTCCATGAGTGCACGGAAAGCATGTGATGTTTTGACAGGATGACACACGAGGGTAAACTGAGCCAGCAAACCAGGAGTCCAAGAGAGGAGGAGGAGGACAGCCCCTCTCCTTCTCCTACGTGGGGTTTTTAAATCCTTACTTTAGGAGGGGGAGGAGTGGCTGGCTTTAGAGCCCCAAGTGCCCATCACATAGTAGGTTTTCTTGTATGTGACCTTGACATTCCTGCTGTCTTTGGACAACAGCCCAGGAGAGCCTGAACTCGGGGTCCTGGAGGGGACATGGGGTCCCCCAGATGAAATCTGTGTCCCAGGATGGTCAGGCAAGAAAACAGAAGCTGCTGACCTGTGTGTGACAGTAACAAGAGAAACAACCCAAAGGGGTATGATAAAAATACAGATAATGTCTAGATTAAAAATAAAGAATTATGACAGGGAAAGACGCATTACCATTAATACTGTTTGCTTTTTTTTTAAAAAATAATTTTATTTAAAGATAAAAAACAAAACAAAACAGAATAAAGGGTAGCAACAATACAGTATTCCAAGGAAAAAAGGAAAAAAACAACAACATAAAAAACCTAAGAAATTATTACTTGACAAATTACATACTGACTTCTTGGAAATAGTTGATCAAATTACAAAGTTAAAACATATAAAGTAGACATTCAAACAGTGAGACTGTTAACAGCTCTGCTTCACGATCTGACAAAAACAGCAATATGGTCATCCATCTTACTCACTCTACTTGCACTCTACATGCAATTATATCAAAAGGGTAAAATTAAACACAACAAAACAGAACAAAGCGGATCACAAGAAAGCAATGTAAGAGACAAAAATTTCAAAACTAGACAATCGGAGATATTCACTCTCTATCATATTAACTCTTGTTTTATTCCAAATAGTTGTCCATATTGTCACATATAGGGAATTCACATGAAACAACCTAGTATGGAATTGATCTGAGCAGGACAAGGAGGGCATTACAGGTCTTCAAGACCAGATATTAGGGAAGCCAAGAATGGCTGTCATAGTGTCTCTCATTCTCCTCAAAACAGCTCTGTCCATACCTTCATGTGTGTTGAACTTAAACAAGGCAAAGCAAGCTAAGATCACTTTGAACAAAAAGTCATAGTTTTGCTGGACTTCACATATTGCCATTATGGAGTCAGCACTGGGTATTGTAGTGTCTCTTTTTCTTAAAAGTAGTTGTTCATTTCAACATGTTATATAGTTGGTTCTCGTAAACTGTTTATAAGCTCTACACATGCATGAGTCTCTACATGTATATGTATCATTTCTGTATTAGCAGGAAAAACAAAACAAACAAGATAGAACAAAACAATTCCTAGAACAGCATGAGGCAGAAAAGTCACATAAAACCGCAATACAAGGTGATTTACAATGGTTACCATGGTGTCTCAGCAGTATATAACAACATTAATAAAAACGAAGCATTAGAGACATTATAAGACTTCAAAAGCAAGTAATAATCAAACCAGAGTGGGCATCTTAGTGAATCTTGTCATCTTCAGTGTAGTTGCCTATACTCTTAGACTTGATGCTATCCATCACAACAGATTTAAATAAAATCAGTCAATACAAAGTAGCAATCTAACAAACCAGATTCAAATAAGATCAGTCATACTAAGACAGTATAAGTTATAAAGGGCTTCAGATTAAGTTGATAGGAAAATTAGGGATGATTACTATAATATGGCCTCTTATTTTTGGGATAGCTGACCATGTCCTCAAGTCTAGCGTAAGTAGATAAACTGGAACAGCACGTAATCCATCCAAGCAGAGTGGTGAGAATAATGTAAATTTGAAATCTTGTTACCCATTAACAATATCCTCTGCCTCCCTTTTTTAGACAATTCCTCCCCTTTCACTGCCATGGGGTGCACTGCTTGTTTTGGGTCCCACTGCCTCCCTATATAGAGAAGCTCAATGGACCCTATCTCCTGATCTACTCTGCCTGTGTTTCTCTCTGTTAGTATTTCGAGGCCCTCTATACTAGAGATTATAGCCAATCTTCTCTGCCTCATTTCTGCTATTCTATTTTTCTGCCATTGATAGTCTATTTTTCTCTTCCACTTCACTGTCTGCCTCGTTCACTGAGGCCTCTCTGCCACTGTTCCTG